>CAUYQU010043378.1:0-28377 GCA_963574635.1 Cheracebus regulus | reverse complement strand
CTTTGTTCATTCCTTTTTCCCCTTTTTTCTGTCATCTTGCCTTCTTGTTTTATTTCATTGAGTTGATCTTCGACCTCTGATATCCTTTCTTCTGCTTGGTCAATTCGGCTGTTGAAACTTGTGCATGCTTCGCGAAGTTCTAGTGTTGTGTTTTTCAGTTCCATCAATTCACTGAATTGTCCACAGTCCTAAAATCAATTTTCTTTACCTTACGGTAATTTTTGACTTCCTTGATAGAAAACATCATGCCTTATTCTATTTTACACTCACAATACACTACAAAAGTTTGGGCACATAGTAGATTCTAAATAAATGACAATGTGTTACCTTCCCATGATTACATATGTACTACCTTTGGATTTTTGAAAGAAAATTTGGTTGCCTCACCACAGAATTCACTTGATTACAGAGGGTTTAACTAACTGTACTTTTATTCCCTGCCAACATGGCATCCAGTATACAGCCTTATTGAAATTATTGAATTTACAAGAAGATGCTCAATTTCACTCATAATAAGAAAAATGAAAAGTAAGATTATACTGAGATACTATTTCTTATCTACCAAATTAACAAAAATTCAAATGATTTATAAGATATTCTGTTAGCAAGTCTGTGGGAAAACAGGTACTCTCATATATCCTAGTGGGTGAGCAAAATCGTGCAACCCTAATGGGAGAAATTTAGCAATATCTAACAAATCTATATAGTACTTGCTGTTTGCTCCAGAAATTCTACCTTTAGAACTCTACCTTGAAAAAGAAATTACCACAAAGTCAATTTTTTAATGAACAGTCTGAGTGCAAACCATTTTTTCAGTTATTCATTATAGGATTGTCTGTACATTGAATAGTAGGAAAAACTTAAACATCCACCCATAAGAGACTGCTTTAAAAAATCTATGGTATAGTCATACAAGAGACTACAAATAAAATTAGGAAGATTTTGATGTACTGTGATTTCCACAATATATTAAGGGAGGAAAAAGTGGGCGATTTGAATACATATTGATATTTACCTACTTGTATGAAAAAAATAGGAAAAAGACATCAAAAATACTAAAAGGGTTTTGTTAATGATTAATAGAAATTTTTAAAAAGTAAGGGGGTGAGTGGGAAAAACTCTTTACTAAGTACATTTTTTACATAGGTTTTTTTTTTTTTTTTTTTTGAGATAGAGTCTCACTATGTTACCCAGGCTGAAGTGCAATGGCCGGATCTTGGCTCACTGCAACCTCTGCCTCCCAGGTTCAAGAGATTCTCCTGCCTCAGCCTCCAAGTAGCTGGGGCTATAGTACATGCCACCATGCCTGGCTAATTTTTTGTATTTTTTGTAGAGATGGGGTTTCACCGTGCTAACCAGAATGGTCTCCATCTCCTGACCTCATGATCCGCCCACCTTGGCCTCCCAAAGTGCTGGTATTACAGACATGAGCCATGGCGCCCAGGCTATAGCTCTGATTTTGAATCATGAAATGTTTTACATATAATCAAAATAATAAACGAAAAAGGAGGAAGGGAAAATAAGCAAACCTGACAATTGAAGAGAAATGAACAATTCTAACATGGATATATGTAATATATTACAGCAAATAATTAAAATGATTTTGAGTATTCTAACTACATACATTTAGTGAAATGTAGGACAAAAATGCATGGAAAATGTAAACTTTATTAATAAATTTTTGTTGAATTATGAAACATTTCTCATGTATTGTCAGATAGAGAAAATAAATGAGTATATTGATACTGTTGGGAACTGAGTTTTCACTATAAAACAAAGAATAAAATTATGGAAAAGAGAATAATAAGGGAGAATCAGAGTATTTGAATTTGAAATGAGGAGATTAATGAGAACTTAAGGTTTCCTAACTCTATCTAGAATCAATGACACCCAGTAGCAAGGAGCTCAGCTAATGCTCAAATTTTAATTTCTAAATATCATTTCTCCCCAAAAGCAAGTGGGCTTTTGGAGAAAAGGCTAAATTCAAGTCAGATACGTGGAAAGTGCAAATTGAGTCTGGAACATCTTGTACCAGAAAAAAAGGAAACACTCAAACACTAACAAGGTTGTATTAAACAGGACAGAAATCAGCTAAAAGTGCTCTTGATATGAGATAATTTGAGCATCAAAAAAATGGAGGTTATAGACATACTCAAAGTATGAATGAAGAAGAAGAGTTCTTCTGTAGAAAGGAATGCCAGTGCCAGCTTATAAATTCAGCTAGAATGATGGAATTAGAAGATCATCATTTTGCAGACCAATGAAAAAAATTAATTGAGAAAAAAAACATCAATAGTTGCTGAAACTTTTGGGTGAAAGACTACACAGCCTTAAAGTTTAATTCCATAAATTACTTATTAATTACAAAGAGAAAAATCATTCTTTAAAATGGAGAAATCTGACAGTTTCTACTGTAACCAAGTGATCAGACTTAACATCATCAAAGATAAGCTGGTATTATGCACCTCCTATTGTGATTCAATACAAAATAAAGTAGGGTGACATCAACAAAATGATGAAATAGAAAGCCCCAGATCTCCTTCCTCCCATAGAGTCATTGACTCAACAATAATACATGAACTAATTACCTTTGTGAAAAATCCAGAAACAAATTAAGACATTTCAGGACCTCAAGCAAGCACAAAACCAACTGCATAGAGGCCAGTAAAAAAAATTCCTAACACTCGCCATAGTCCCTTCCACTGACTTAGCAGAGACCAACTGAAAGAAAACTCCCAGACTTGGCTTGTACGTTTTTGCAAATTCAACATTTAGGCTTTTGGCAGGAGAGAGAGGGGCAGAAGGGTGCAGGGTGGGGGGTTGCCTGAGAGACTAGTTTTTATCTTATCTGTCTCAGAGTGCTGACAGGACCCAACGATATTCTAGAAGTCAGGAGCTGCTGACAACAAAAGAGAGCTGGGCAGCTTATAGCAGCTCCAGAGAACACCAGAAGGAGGAATAAATTATAAAGTCTTGGAAGAAAGTCAACCAGTAAATGCCTCTAATTGAGATTTTACACACACAAATCTAGAGCAGATGTATCCACAGACCAGATGTGAGAGGACCTCAGAATCTCTAACCTGTCTGATTGGTGAAAGTTTGTTCCTGTACAAAGCCAGTTCTTTACAGAGTGAGAAAGGTAGCTATTTTTTGAAATGCACAGACTGCAACAAAAGGTAACAAGGCACATAAATAAAAAGGAAAATACAGTCCAATCCAAAGAATAAAGTAAGTCTCCAGAAACCAGCTTAATGTAATAGAAAGAGATAAATTACCTGACAGAGAATTCAAAATAATCAGCATAAAGATGTTCAACAAATTCAGGAGAAAAATAGATGGACAAAGTGAGAATTTCAACAAAGAAATAGAAAATATTGAAAATGGAATCAAATAGAAATCTCTGAGCTGAAGAATAAAATAACAAGTGAAAAATTCACTACAAAGTTTAAATAGCAAACATGATCAAGCAGAAGAAAGAATCAGAAAACTTGAAGACAGGTCATTTGAAATTACCCAGAGAGCAAAATAAAACAAAACAAAATAAAATAAAGAGTGAAGAAAGTCTAAGGGACTTATGACATCAAGTTTACAAATATTTGTATTATGGGAGTCTCACAAAGAGAAGAAAGAGAGAAAGATGCAGAAAGCTTATTTGAAGAAATAATGGCCAAAACTTCCCAAATAAGGAAAAGGAAGTAGAGATCAAAATTCAAGAAGGCCAACAAACTCCAACAAAGAAGAACTCAAAGATAATCACACCAAAAAAATTATATAAAAATGTCAAAATTCAAAGGATGTAGAAAGCAGAAAAAGAAAAGTGATTATTCACATACAAGAGAGCCTCCATAACACTATTAGCAGATATCTAGCAGAAACCTTTCAGGACAAAATGAAGAAGGGAGATATATTCAAAGTGCTGAAGGGAAAAAATTGCCAACCAAGAATATCATAGTCTACAAAAATTGTCCTTCAACAATGAAGGAAAAGCTTCTGCACAACAACAGCAGCAAATTAATATATATATTTGCTGTCGTTAGCCATAGAAAATAACAAAATCACAGTCTTGGTACCCAGTTTTGTAGGTTGTCTATTTTTTCCCATTTTGTAGGTTGTCTAATTACTCTGTTGAGATATATATATCTATATGTATATATATATATCTATATTATATATAAGATAAATATATAAATATATATATATATATGGAGAGAGAGAGAGAGAGAGAGAGAGAGAGATCTCAACAGAGTAAATAACCTACAAAATGGGAGAAAATATTTGCAAACTATACATCTGACAAAGGTCTAATATCCAGCATCTATAAAGAACCTAAACAAATTTACAAGAACAAAAACCAAACAACTTTATTTAAAAAGTGAGCAAGGAACATGAAAAGATACTTTTCAAAAGAAGACATACATATGGCCAATAAGCATATAAAAAAGCTTAATATCACAGATCATTAGAGAAATGCAAACCAAAACCACAATGAGATATCATCGCACACCAGTCAGAATGGCAATATTAAAAAGCCAAAAAATAACAGATGCTGGCAAGGTTGTAGAGAAAAGGGAATGCTTATACACTGTTGGTAGGAATGTAATTAGTTCAACCATTGTGGAAAGCAGTGTGGCAATTCCTCAAACAGCTAAAGACAGAACTACCATTTGGCCCAGCAACCCCACTACTGGATATATACCCAAAGGAATATAAATTGTTCTATCATAAAGACACATGCATTCATATGTTTGTTGCAACACTATTCACAATAGCAAAGACAATGGTAAACTGGATAAAGAAACTGTGGTACATATACACCATGGAATACAATACAGCCATAGAAAATAACAAAATCACATCCTTTGCAGTAACATGGATGGAGCTAGAGGCCCTTTTCCTTAGAAAACTATCACAGGAACAGAGAATCAAATACCACATGTTCTCACTTGTAAGTGGGAACTAAATGATGAGAACACATGGACACAAAGAGGGGAACAACAGACACTGAGGCTGACCACAGGGTGGAGGATGGGAGGCGGGAGAGGAGCAGAAAAAATAACTATTGAGTACCAGTCTTGGTACCTGGGTGATGAAATAATATGTACACCTAACCACTCTGACATGAGATTACCTATATAAAAAAGCTACACATGCAACCCTGAATCTAAAATAAAAAGTTAGAAGAAATAAAGACCTAGATAAGCAAATGCTGAGGGAGTTTATTACCACTATATTGCCTTTGCAAGAAATGCTAAAAGGAGTCCTTCAAATTGAAATGAAAACACCATAGGCAGCAGCAGAAATACATATGAAACCATCAAGCTGACTGGTAAAGATAAATATATAGAAAAATAGATAATACTATAATATTGTAATGTTTTAATTCTGATACTCAAAACACAAAAGTATAAAAAATCACTATAACTATAAAAATATGTTAATGAATACAAATTATAAAAAGATGTATTTTGTGACAATAAAAAGGGTAAGAGAGGTGAAAGAGTAGAGTTTTTATATGCAATTGAAGTTAAAGTTATTAGCTTAAAATATCAGCTTATATTTAAGATGTTTTATGTAAACTCCATAGTACCACAAAAAAATACTTGTTAAAAACACACCAAATAAGTGAGAAATAAATCAAAGCCTATCACTACAAAAATCAATGAAACACAAAAGAAGATAGCAAAAGAAGAAAAGATGGACCAAAAAAAGCTACAAGACAAAACAGTTTAAAAAATGGTAATAGTAAGTGCTTTCCTATCAGTAGTTACATTAAATATAAACAAATTAAACTCCTCAATCAAAATGATACAGTAGATGAATGGGTAACAAAAACAAGATCCAGACAAGATCCAGCTATATGCTGTCTATAGAAGACTACCTTTAGATTTAAAGGCATGCACAAGCTGAAAGTGAAAGTATGAAAAATTTATTCCATCCAAATGATAACTGAGAGAGAGCAAAAGTAGCCATATTCATATCAGACAAAATGAACTTTAAGTCTAAAACTGTCACAAAAAAAAGAAGGACATTATCTAATGATAATATAAATAAATATAAATGCATGCAAATTCAGAGCACCCAAATATGTGAAATAATCATTGAGATAACTGAAGGGAGAAATAGTAACACAATAATAGTAGGAGATAACATCCTATTTTCAACAATAGAACCCTTAGACCAAAAATCAATTTAAAAACAATACTTGAACAACATTATAGACCAAATTGACCTGTCAGACCTATACGGAACATTTCACCCAACAGCAGCAGAATGCACATTCTTCTCAAACTCACACAAAATACATTCTTGGATAGACTGCAGGTTGGATCACAAAATAAGTCTCTTTTCAGAACGATATCATACCAAGTATTAATTCCTATCATGGGGAATGAAACTAAAAATCAATAGCAGAAGGAAAAATGGAAAATTCACAAATATGTGGAAACTAAATGAAACATTCTTTAATAACCATTTAGGTACAAGAAAAAACTCAAAAGAGAAATTTAAAAATACCTTGATATAAATAAAAACAAAGCATCTACCAAAACTTATGGAATGCAGCAAAAGCAGTACTATGAAGGAAGTTTATAATGATGAATATCTACATTTTTAAAAACAGAAAGAATTCAAATAAACAACTTAATTCTACCTCAAGGAAACTCTAGAAAAAAAGAGCAAGCTGAACCCAAAATTAGTAGAAAGGAAATAATAAAGATTAGAACAAAAATAAATGAAATAGAGAATACAAAAATAAGAGAAAAAAATCAATGAAATTGGTTTTTTGAAATGATTAACAACATTGGCAAACAGTTACTAAGAAAAAAGAAAGAAAACTCAAATAAATAAAATCAGAAATGAAAGAGGAGACATTATAACTGATCACAAATAAAGATGATCATAATAGTCTATAATGTACAATTATACACTGATAAATTGGAATAACCTGGAAAAAATGCATAAATTTCTAAGCACATACAAACCCCCAAGATTTAATCTTGAAGAAATAGAAAATCTGAGCAGACCTGTAAGTAGTAAGGAGATTGAGTCACTAACCAAAAGGCTTCCAACAAAGAAACTTCCAGGAACAGATGTCTTTACTGGTGAATTATATCAAACATGTACAGACTTAATTCCAATCCTTCTCAAACTCTCCAAAAAAAAAATGGAATAGAAGGGAATACTTCCAAACTCAGTCTATGAGGTCAGCACCAGCCTGATACCAAAACCAGAAAAATATACTATGAGAAGAGAAACTACAGGACAATATTCCTGATGAACATAGATAGATACAAAAATGCTCGACAAAATAGTAGTAAACTAAATTCAACAACAACATATTAAAAGGTTATATACCATGACTAAGTGGCATTGATTCTTAGGATGCAAAGATGGTTCCACATACAAAAATGAGTTAATGTAATATACCAAAATAACATAATTAGGGATAAAATTTTATGATCATCCCAATACATACAGAAAAATTGTTTGACAAAATGTAATACATTTTCATGATAAAAACCCGCAACAAACTGGGAATAAAAGGAAATTACCTCAACATAATAAAGGCCACATATGAAAAACCCCACATGTAACATCATTCTTCATGGTAAAACCTGAAAACATCCCTGAGGAACAAGGCAAGGATGCCCACTCTCATCATTTTGATTCAACATTGTGCTAGAAATACTAGCCATAGCAATTAGGCAAGAAAAAAAAAGACATTTAAATTGTAAATAAAGAAGTAAAATTATTTCTGTTTGCACATGACATGATCTTATATGTAGAAAACCCTAAAGAGTTCACACACACACACACACACACACACACATGCACATGCATGCACACACACAAAATCAACTGTTAGAATTAACAGTTCCAGGATACAAAATGAGCACACAAAAATTAATTATGTTTCACTAACCACAAACTATCCAAAAAGAAAATTAAGAAAACAATCCCATTTATAATAGCATAAAAAAGAATAAAATACTTAGAAATAAACTGTCCCAAAACAATAAGCAACTCATACACTTAGTGCAAAATATTTCCAAAAGAAATTAAAGAAGATACAAATAAATGGAAAGATACTCCATGTCCATGGATTAGAAGGTTATTATTATAAAATGTCCAATCTGTAATCTACAGATTCAAGGTAAACCCTATCAAAATCCCAGGGGCATTTTTTAACAATCCTAAAATTCACATAAACCACAAAGTGCCCCAAAAAGCCAAACAATTTTGAAACAGAAGAACAAAGCTGGAGGCATCACACTTTCTGATTTGAAAATATATTACAAAGATATAGTAATTAAAGCAATATGGTGCTGGTACAAAGACAGACACATAAGCCAGTGTAACAGAATAGGGAGCCCAGAAATAAATCTATGCATATGTTGTTAACTGACCTTTTACAAGGGCATCAAGAATACACAATGAGGAAGATTGTTTCTTTCATAAATGGGGTTGAGAAAACTCAATATTTACATATAAAAAATTTAAATGGACCCTTATGTTATATCATACACAAAAATCAATTTAAAAAGGATTAAAGACTTAAAAGTAAGACATGACACTGTAAAACATTCCAATAATAACATAAAGGAAGAACTTCATTACATTAGTCTTGGCAACGGTTCTTGAATATGATACCAAAAGCACATGCCACAAAAGCAAAAATAGACAAGTGGTGGGATTACATCAAATTAAAAAGCTTCTGCACAGCAAAAAATATATATAACCCACTGAGAGAAAATGCAACCTATGGAATGGGATAAAATGCTCTCAAATTGTATGTCTAATAAGGATATAATATAAAAGGAACTGCTACAACTCTATAGCAAAAAGCAAATTATACAATTAGAAAATGAGCAAAAAACTTGAATAGTTATTTCTCCAAAGAAGACATGACTGACAGACATATGAAAAGAAATTACAGACCAATAGTTCGGATGAATATAGATGTAAAAAAAAGTCACTAAATTTATTTGTATATATATGTGTGTGTATATATATATAATTTAAATATATATATATATATATATATTAAAAAACAAGTGCTAGTGAGGATGTGGAGAAATTGGAACTCTTGAACACAGTTGGTAGGAATGTAAAATGGTTCAGCTGCTGTGGAAAACTATGGAGGTTCCTCAAAATTTAAAAATAGAACTACCATATCATTCAACAATTCTATGTCTTGATATACATCCAAAAAAAATTGAAACTGGGATCTTAAAGAGATACGTGCACTCTCATGTTCACTGCAGCATTCACATAGCCAAGATGGGGAAACAATATAAATGCCCATCAACAGGCAAATGGGTAAAAAGCATGTGATATAGTCATACAATGAAATGTTCAGTCTGAAAAAGAACAGGGGAATCCTGCTATGTGTCACAACATGGATCAACATTGAGGACATTATGCTAAGTGAAATAAGCCAGTCACCGAAGAACAAATACTGCATGATTCCACCAAATACTGCATGATTCCACTTAACATGAGATATCTAAAACAGTCAAACTCATAAAAGCAGATAGTAGAGTGATGGTTGCCAGGAGCTTGGGGAGGGTTCAATGGATATAAATTTTCAGTTATGCAAGATGAATACACTCTAGAGATCCACTGTACAACATGCACCTATAATTAATGATACTGTTCTGTATATTTAAAAATTTAAGAGGGTAAATTTCATGTGTTTTACCACAATTTTTGAAAGAAAAAAAGAAATAACTTTTAAAATATCTTTTTGTATTCTTAATCTAATGAAGAAATAATCAGACAGATATATTCTATAAAACAAAGAGCCTGGACTTTTCTAAAAAGGACAATATCGTGTTTTTAAAAAAGAAGAAGGGATTATTCTAGTTTAAAAGAAACTAAAAGGCATAATAATACATCATTTTATAAGCCTATGATTTCACTGGATATAGAATTTTTTAAAATATACATCTATAAAAGTCATTTTTAAGTTACTTTTTAGCCACAAAATAAAGTGGCTTAAAAAACATTAATCATTTTATGATCTCTCATGGTTTCTGTATGTCAGAAATCAGAAAGAGCTGAACTAGGCTGGGTGCAGTGGCTCATGCCTGTAATCCTAGCACTTTGGGAGGCTGAGGCAGGCAGACCACCTGAGGTCAGGGGTTCAAAACCAGCCTGGCCAACATGGCGAAACCCCATTTTTATTAAAAAATATATACAAAAATTAGCCGTGCGTGATGGTGGGTGCCTGTAATCCCAGCTACTCAGGAGGCTCAGGTAGGAGAATCACTTGAGCCTGGGAGGCAAAGGTTGCAGTGAGCCAAGATCACGCCACTGCACTCCTGCCTGGGTAACAGAACAAGACTCCATCTGAAAAAAAAAAAAAAAAAAAGAGCTAAACTGCGGATGATCCTGGCTCCAGGTTTCTCATGAGATTGCAGTCAAATGGTGACTAGCGCTGGAAAACTAGGTGGTGGTGACTAGAGCATCTGTGAGCTGGTGGGCAGCTCTTCATGTAGTTCCAGGGCTTTTCCATGTGATCTTTACTCAGGGGTTTACCTAGGTCTCTTCCCAGAACAATCAGACAGCTTTAGGGCTCCATCAAGTGTTGCAGCAAGCAAGACAGAAGCAGAATTGCCTTGGATTCAGAAGTCACGGCATCACTGTTGCTGTCACAAAAGCCTGACCATATTCAAATGGAGGAGAAATGAATTCCCTCTCTTTATAGGGGACTGACAACATTCTGGAAGAAAGAGAAATTGTGGCAGCCATTTCTGGAAAATTGAATTTACCACAGACAACAATGAGGCAATTGGGGAAATTTAAATCTGGACTATGTAATAGATGATACTGAATTAATAACCAGTTTTCTTAGTTGGGATGATATTTGATTATATAGAAAATGTACCTATTCTCACATGATACATACTGAAAGATTTAATGGTAGTGTCTTGATTATCTGCAACTTATTTTCAAATGATTCAGCAAAATAAAAAATAAAGAGAGAAACAAAGAAAAACTAAGCAACTGGAGTGAAATGTAAGTAATCAGAGAATAAAGGATATACAAATGTTCACTCTACAAATTATTTGCCTTTTCTATAAAGTATTTTTCTCAATTAATTGAGGAGAAAGTAAAATATAAGTCAGATAGCATTATTTTTCTGCTCACAACCATCCAATCTTCTCTCTTGGAGTCGAAGGCAGGCTTTTTACCAAGGCCTACAAGACCCCGTGTGATTCCCAAAGCTTACCTCTCTGATTTCATCTCCAGGCAAAGGGAACAGCAGTACAAAATCCCCAGGAGTGTGCTTGGGGTATTTTAGAAATAGCAAGTTGTTTACAATTTCCAACTTTTAATTGATATGTCAAATATCTTATACTTAAATCTTTGTGTACACTTCTTAGAGAGTTCTATTTTGACCTCATCTCCCTGCCTACTCACTCCTTTCTTTGTGGTGGAAACTTCAGCCCTAAAAGAACTCAGTCAAAGCCAAATCATTTCTCACTGCTCCCAAAAAGGCCTACAAATTTGGCTCAGGAGAGGGAAGCTTGGCCAGCAAAGAAGTTTTTTTAAAAGGTCCCAGTTACACTCAAATTGGGAGTTTCACTAAATTAGTATCCCCTTAGGATGCTTAATGCTCAGCTTCAATCTGACCTTCAGGGCATATGATGTTATATCACATTTGAGATTTAGATTGCTGAGGCATTCCCTATCGTAACTCAGTAGATTCTTAAGAGTTTACTTTGCAGAGTTTAATCCTCTGGGTTTTTGGGGGGGTTTTGTTTTTGTTTGTTGTTTTGTTTTTTTTTTTGTTTTTTTTTTTTGCCTGGTTGCTTAGGCTAATGCTGCTTGGTGCTCTGAGTAAACTCACTTGCCTGTGGCCCTAGAGTGTGGGCCACCTGTTGCAGATGTTAGTGACTTCCCACTTTGGGTGGAGGCCCTCATAGAAGCTTTATTTGCATAGGAGTGTATTTGCTCCTGACATTTTGGTCTTGGATGTCAGCGGAATTGTTGATCTTTATGAAGTTCATATGATACTGCTTTCCAGGGAGGTATTAGTAACACAAATAATTGAATAATTGGGTCCTCTGAGTTCCAAAAGGAGTGGGTTTGCCACATCTTTTCTTCCAAACTAGCAAACCCAGGGTTAAGTAGGGCTTGTTGGTAAATGTAGCCTGTCAGGAGCTCACAGCCAGATAGGGGCCAATAAGCAGTGTGGGTCTCCTGGAATGACAAAAGAGGGACATGCACACTGCTGTTTTCTTGCTGATTCTACTCTTCCATGTCCTCTTCTGTAAAAATATCAATAACGCTATAATAATAGTAGAATTCTCTCTTATGAGAAATTGGTTATTTAGTAGACATTAGAAATCAAGTTTTCAAAAAGTATTATCAGGTCTTCTCAATGCTCATTGCAGTTGCCATCAGTAAACATAGTCAAGGTGAGATTCTCTATCCATAGTAAAACAAAGGGCTGAGGCATTCATTTGGCATAAATAGGACAAATGCCAGGGAGGCTTGCCCAGGTATCCTTTGTAGTAAAATTGTGATTCTGAGATTGCTGTTTTCCAACTTGGCAACAGCCTTAAACATCTTGATATCCTTTAATGTTATGTTTCCACTTCTAGGGATCTCTCCTAAGGAAAGAGTGCTAAATACAGAAAAAAGGCTCCTTGTAATGGGGACAGAAAATAGAAACAACCTGAATGTCCAATGCAGGGAAAATGTTTAAATAAATCATACCCACTTAGATTATTGTACAGACTTAAAAATTTATGCTTATGAATAATTAGGTAATAACATGAGGTATGAAAGATATGTATAAAAAGGATACAAAATTATATATAAATGGCAATTTTTAGAAAAATTATTAAAATAATGAAAAGATATGGATCTTTGAATGTTGAGGATTGGGTATATTTTTCTTTCTTCTCTTCTGTATTTTTAAATTTTTCTTTAATGATTTTATATCACTTTTTCTAACAAGAAGGATAAAGCACCAATTAAAAGTGCTAAAACGAGTTCTTAGCAAAGAATTCCCATCTAATTATGTACTAACATTTATATGAATCATTTTAAGATAATATATTAAGGGATTCATTAAAATAATACTTTTTGAGTATATAAGGAATCTTTTTCTTCACATTTTAAAGCATTAACTCCTTCTAAAAGTCCATGGGATAAGAGGTAAAACACTAATAATAATATGTCAACTATCTGCAATCCTACTTTTTGCTATAACAACTGTATGGATTTCAGACAAGAACAAGGAAATACATAAGAAAGGCCCCTTGAGAAGGGAGAGAAGACAAAGGGAACCTACTTTGTGCCAGGCAATGTGCTACATGCTTTCATAAAACCTTATTTAATTCTCACAACAACTCTATGAGGAGATATATATATGTATATATGTGTGTGTATATATGTTGTGTATATATATGTGTGTGTGTATATATATGTGTGTATATATATATATATATATATATATATATAATGTTATTTGACCCTAGCAGCAATTCTGTTAGGTGAGGAAACTGAAAATTCTGATAGATGAAGAAACTGAAGTTCAAAGAGGTTATATAATTTGATCAAAAGAAAACAACTAACAGACAAATCCACGTTCTTTCCACTGTCATAGTGCTTTGTTGATAGAATATCCCTGGTTCACACTCATAGCCTTAGCTAGCCTCATTTTTAAACAGAATTTGGCCACACTTCTTAGTCTGGTTTCTTATCCTAAAGGATGTAGTCTACACAAACATTAGAACATGACAGAAAGACGAGAAAGAATGCTAGAGCAGTAGCAATGGGGAATGAAAGCTAACAAAAGAGTAAACCACACAAACAGAAAACAAAAAGAAAATACAATCCTGTTAAAAAGCAAACCAGGAACTCAAAAACCATAGCTATATAGCAGTATGGAACTATTTTATGACAAAATATACAACCCTACGTCATGCTGAAGTAATCATTATATTCAGTACTTTATTTTCCATATACTCTGTATGTACACACTGATACAGTAGGTATATGTACTAGAAATGTAATATATAAAAATTATTTTGCACAATGGGTATTGCTGCTCTTTCCTTTAAGGGTTCTGGATTGATGAGGTTTTGTTCATCAGTTTCTCTTGCTTTGTTTTTGTAATACATACAAATCCAGTAGAAGAATTACAAACACAAGCCAATTCTTAAACTGAGAAACCAATATACAGAGTCAGAACTTGCTTTTTGCTTATCTACCTAACTAAAAGCTGAAGAATAGATGAAGCAGTGACTCGGTTATTGACATGCTTTGAAACATTTTGCTAGAACAACTAAAAACTGGAATTGAAGCATCAACTGAAGAATTCTGTGCTACTGTGGTTTCAATTGAATGCTGCACTTTGTATAAACATAATTTTTGTGGTTTAACTTCAGGCTGTTCTCTGCGGTCTTCCCATATAATGGGAATGCGTCAGAAGCACAGCTTCGTTTCCTGTGTAGGCTGGAAACTGTTAACTGCAAAGTTTGGAGACAGTCTCAGAGAGCTCATTGCCATATGTTAAACTAAACTTGATATGAAAAATCATATCAGTTTCCAGTTTCCCAGAACATTAAAAAGAAAAAAAAAAAGGAGCTCAAGCTTTATAAATATAAAAAGCATCTGTCTGCACAGGAAATTCTACTCTGTTATTTTGCAAATGATCCCTACTTATATTTACAAGAGAAATCAGATCTGATGAACTATATAGGAAGTAACACATTATTTTGTTCAAAATTTTGAAATATATATTTATAATTCTGTACAGCTGGCTGGACTGTGAACTATCATTGTACAGAGATCTCAACAGTGCTGCCCAGCGTGATCTTAAAGCATTTATGTTTCCAAGTGAAAGGTGATGGAATATTTTGACAGCATGCTGCTAACTTAAACATTTTTATTTAATGTAATTTTTGTTTCTAAGTGCTCCCAACCACCATTTCCAAGACAAGAAGACTCATGAGCATTCACAAGATATTTGGCACTGTTTCATTCTAAGTTTTTTACTTCTCCTTGACTCTTTGAGCCTCGAAAGAATTCTCTCTGTCGTTGCTCACCCAGGTACAAGTGTCCTTGAGTTAATCTTTGGTAGCTCTTTTTAGAATCCAACTGTGACTAAAGTCAGATTCTGTGACTGCCTTCTTGCCTGCCTCTCCACTGTCACCTATAATTTTGTCATTTCTTTTGCTCTGAACCAGCTTGCTATGCTAAAAGCCATCCCTTCCTTTCATATTTTATAATCCTCATAAGATTAGCAGCCAAAATCCATGACCAGAACTCTGATCACATACAGTCTACAGAGGACTTCCTGCAACCTTGATGACACCCCATATTTTACCAGCAGCCCTCTCTCAGACTTGACTATAAACACTCTGGTGTACCTCATCAATTCAGTGCTCCACTGTTTATCCTTGATTTCATTGTTTTCTTGCCTCAAGAGGTACCTAGAGACTTTTTCCAACAGAATCTTTCTGCCTTTTTCACTTAATAGCCTATCCATACCAGTATTCCCAAGCAAACTCCCTTTAACCGTAAAACCATTAATTTTTTCTTCTGATTTCTTCTTTCCTCTTTCCCACCTTTGTCCTGCCTAGTTTTTACTTATTTCATTTTTCTAGTAACTTAAGCCTCCTCTTACCCTCAGTTCCTTTTATTGCCATTCTTTTCCCCAAAATCAGATTAATATCATATATTAATAATAATTAATCATCTGTCACTAGGTAGTGCCCACATTTACTAACTTCTCTGGCTTGAAAGTTGCTGTCTCTATATTCTTTTCTTTCCTAGACAAAACTTTGGAAGAGTATCTTTTCTTCCCCTATGTTATTATAAAAGGATTAAAATGGCTCTTCTAGGTAAAAATTACACCTACATTCTCCTATCTCACACACCTGGAGGCACATGCCATGAGCCCTCCTTGATAGGGGTGAAGCTAAACCATATCCTTGTGGCAACTGATAACAACCTCAATTGTGTGATTTGCCTCTGCCTGTTCCTGAGGGCATGTAGACACAACAAACTTCTCTCTCAGCCTGGCCCTGTGCTGGAAAAGGGCTTGAAACCCATTCAAACAGGCATTTCCACTGTGAATTAGAAAGATTCCTGAGAAGAGACTTTAAATAAATGTGTGTTCTCAGTGTTGAGCTGTTCTTCCATGTTTGCAATTGTTTGTGTGTCTTTTTCTCTGTGCCAATTTCAGGTGACTGGAGACTGATTAGTTGGTCTGTGCTATTCTCACTCCAGTTTGGCCAACGTATTGTACATTCTTACCTCCAAAGTGGCAAAAAATGTCAATCTGTATCATTATGCTTTATTAGCTTTAGTAAAAAGTTTGCTATGTTAAGGTTAAAATTTTTGGCAATTATTTGTACTCCTCTAATATTTAATTATTTAGATTAAAATAATTACATAATTATTCTAGTTACCTTTCTTGAATTTGTTTTTAGAAAAACCTGCAAGCAAACATTCACCTATGTAAAAAACCTGCACATCCTACACATGTACCCCGGAACTTAAAATTTCAAAAACCCTTTAAGCAAATCTATCCCCTACATATTCTGTCATATTCCATCCATACATTTAACATTATAAATTCTTTTAACTGTTTCTTCTTAAATTACTTTGCACTATGCCTTTATATCATTATATGCAGATTGAAAGTTGCAGATTATTATGGCCAAAGGTTATTTATTATCTAACCTTTCATCTTGGTGTTGATGATGGTCAGTTCATTAAATTGTTCTTCTCAACCTGGAAGAATTAAGCCTTTATACTCTTATGAACCCATTGCATGTGATGAGTTCACTTCTCTAGCTTTGTACCATTGTTGTGAGAATTATGAAAATAGGCATTTGAATTATTTTCTCCTTAATAATATAGAGAAATAATAATATAGAGAATGTAGAATGTTCTCAAGAACTGGTTAAGAAAGGCTATCTTAAGAAATATTTATTAAACTTCTAATATGAGACACCCACTACATTAACAGATACAACAAAAAAGTTTTGTAAGCCATAACCCCTTCTCTTAAAGAATTTACATTTTACTTTATGAGATATGAAATAAACATCTGAAAAATAATGAAATTTGAGATTGAATTATGCACCATGAACTTGAAATTTGAAAGTAAAAAAAAAATCTATGTGAACTTCATCAATAATAAAGGTCTTCAGGAAGAAGGTAGATTTAAGTTCAAATCTTAATTTAGATTTAAATTAAAATTGAAAATAGACAATGAATTATCTCTGAATTGTGAGGAAATGAGGAGGCATTCAGGACAAGGAAGAGCAAAGCCATAAGACAGTAATAAGCAAATAAAATGCAGAACCAAGAGTCACAAGCAAATCATTTAAATAATCCAAATATCAAATTTCTTAACTATTTAAAAAAATAGGGAAAATTTCAGTCTCATAGGGTGTGGCAAAGATCAAGTTTCTGATGACAATGTACATGAAGGTACTAGGAAATACGGAGACATTAAGGGTTCCTGATAAATAGGTTAGGATTCTTAGGATAAAGACAGATTAGCATTTTGCCATTTGCCTCTTTCTCATCAAAATGGCATGCAGATTATATCAGCACCTTCTATGCTGCAGAGCATGAATTAATTCTAGAAGATTAATCACCAAATCAAATGCAAAATCATCCTTCTACTGAGTTTTTTCTTGTCTTTGATGAAATCATTGGGTTCACTGCTTTTATCAGTTTTCATTTGAGTAATATTTAAAATGCTTTTTTATCTCAATTTGAGTACCCTCAATCAATGTCAATCTCTTTTAATTTGGTTTAAGATTATAGGGAAACATCATGACTCTATAGATTTTTCTACCACTATTATTATGGACAATAGAGCCAGACATATTTTTACAACAAAAGAAAATGAATGGAGTTTGCTTTTTATCATTTAAGTTCTGGGTTTCAGATCATGATAAATATTTCAGAATGGGATAATCCTGGATCACAATTATAAAGTATATCAAAGCTGCTACACAAGTGTTGCTGGGATTTTTTAAAGGGAAGCATTCTTATGAAAGTCTTGAAGTCTCAATGAAGAATGGAAGATTTGAATGAGTTTTCCTGGATAATCATGATTCGGTTAGGTGAAGGAGTGAAGAAGGCAACTATCTGCAGAAAGAATAATCCTGGAGTGTTTAGGAAATCCATGAGGAGCTCTACTGAAATGGAAATATAGTATTGGAGAACAATGAGAAATAAAGTTGGATAGTTACAGTTAAGATGAATGAGTAACTTATTCAGTCACCACACACACCCTACTTTAATTTCTTAAACATATTCTGTGAGTTTCAAGGACCCATAGGGAAAAAAAGCATAAGTCCCTTGAAAAATTGTATTATATATATGACATCCATATAACAAGGCTGAAATTAGAATCTGGATGTGTTATTTTATTTTTTTTAATTGTGGTAAAATACACATAATGTAAAATTTATATCTTAATCATTTTTAAGTACATAACTCAGTACTGTTAAGTACATTCACATTGTTGTGACACAGATCTCCAAACCATTTTCATCTTGCAAATCTGCAATTCTATATCCATTAAGCAATAATTCCCTATTCCTTCTGCCCTAAATCATTAGCAATTACCATTCTGTTTTATATCTCTATAAATTTGACTATTCCAGATACCTCATTTAGGTGGAACCAAACAGTATTTTTCTTTTTGTGACTGGCTTATTTCACTTAGCATAATATCCTCAAGGTTCATTGATATTACAGCATGTGTCAGAATTTCCTTCCTTTTTAAGATTGAATAATATTCCATTATACATATATATCACATTTAGTGTAGCAATTCATCCACTGATGTACACTTGCTTTGCTTCTGCCTTATGGCCATTGTATATAAAAGCTGCAGTGAACATGGGTGTACAAACATCTCTTCAAGAACCTGTTTTTAGTTGTTTTAGGTATATACACAGAAGCAAAATTGCTGGATCATATAATTCTATCTTCAGTTTTTTAAAGAATCATTATACTGTTTTCCATAGCAGCTGCACCATTATACATTCCCACCAGCAGTGCACAGGGATTCCAACTTTTCCACAACCTTGCCAACATGTTTTCTGTTGTTTTAATAGTAGCTATCCTAATAAGTTTGAGATTATTTTAGTATTGTCAAGTATTATGATTTATTCTGCTTGCAAGCTAAAAGTTGGCCAGCTGCAATTCATGGATGCTGGAAGAAGGCATGAGGTTAAATATAAGGGATAGCAATAGCAATACCCAGAATATCAGATATATTACATAAGAGGCACTCCAACTGTAGAGAACCCAAATCTCACAAAATATGTAATAAACCTGTCTGACTTTTGCCCTAGAAAGAGTCATGATTCTTATTATGGTGGACAATAGACAAACCTGACCCTTGCTCTTGGGGGAGACACTATTCCTGTCTTTCAAGGCTGCTTACTTTACAAATACCCTTGAAAAGATAGTTCGGGGGGAAAAAGGCAGTCAGTATCTTTGCTTCTAAGATTTACATAAATAGAGAGAACCATTGAGAGCCTGCCATAATGAATATCTTCACATATTTTTAATATTATTAGCACTACATAAGAAAATATTTATTCCTATAAATCAGATATGATAGTAATCTATAAATTAAGGTTTGCAAAAAGTAAGTTTTTTAAATTAAATTACATTGTAATCCATGCCCTCATTCAGTCATCTGACCAATGGTGAGAATTTAGAAGTGGTAAGGGAGGGAAGGTGGAGGTCCACTCCCAATTAAACTTTTTTAAAAACTAGAAAAAGTTTGATGCCTGGATAATGATGTAATATCCTGTAGTCTTAAACCTATTATTGTGGTCAGTATATATGTATCCTAGGCTTAAATGAGCAAGACTAATAAAATCCAATAAGAAACAACCTTATTCTTTTTCCTGTGCCCATCCCTGTAAGCCAATCTATAGAGCTAGTTCTTCCCTTTTCACCAGAAAAAAATCTAAAGTAAGCCTCAACATTTTTTGGTTATTCTCAGATACTAAAAAGTTCTCCGATCACTTTAGCTATGAATAAGTCTCAATTTAGTAAGTAATGTATCCAATATTATATAATAATCAAAATACTAAATGTAACTCAAGGTTAAAACTTCTAACCCTTGCCCTCATCCTACAGCTCTACTTTACTACAAGGAAGGTCCTTCAATGGGAAAATGAGGGTGATAGACTTTGTCTCTATTTCCTACCTTACTCCTCCAGTTAATATGGTTCTTAACACATCTAGGGTCAAAATAGAAGGGGAGTGAAGGAAGAAGAGAGGTAAGAGCCAAAGAAAATTACAGGTATGTTTTTTGTTTGGTTGTTTGTTTCTTTTTCAACCTTTATTTTAGATTCAGGGGATACATATGCAAGTTTGTTAACTGGGTCTATTTCCTGATTCTGAGGTTTGGGTTTCAAATGATCCATCAACCAGGTACTGAGAACAGGACCCAACAGTTGTTAGTTTTTCAGTTCTTGCCTCCCTCACTTCCTCTCCTCTCTAGCAGTCCCCAGTGTCTGTTATTGCCATCTTTATGACCATGAGTACCCGAAGCTTAGCTTCCACTTATAAGTGAGAACATGTGGCATTTGGTTTTCTGTTCCTGCATTAATTCGCTTAGGATAATGCCTTCAGCTACACCTATGTTGCTGCAAAGGATATAATTTCATTACTTTTCATGGTTGTGTTGTATTCTGTGGTGTACCTTTTTGAATGGTACAAGGAAGAACACAGATGGACCTAGAAGAAAATTCAGTAGCCTGTTCAAAATAGCCAGCTAAATGCCAGAAAGTAATATTTTGGAGACAAATTTGGTTAGACGGGTGGCTTTTCAATTTAGCTTTGGTTTAATCTTGAGTCTTCTCAGAGCCCAGATAAAAGCCTAAGAGGAAAGCGCCACAGGACTGGGTCATGTGGTACATCTACTGTGTACCTAGTTGTACAGACATTTTCTAGAGGCTGGTGGGTGACTGAATATCAGCTAGCCCATTTCTTGACCAGCTTATATTTTCACAGCCATCTTATTTTTCAGTGATGAACACTTTAATATCTCTTAAGTGCCCTCATCTAAGCATACGGGAAAAAACCAAATACTTGTGAATTCCAAAAGCCAGAGTTTGTGTCCCCTGCAGTAATAACCATTTACTATAACTACTGTCAGTTACCTTTAAAACTATAGCTCTTGCCAGTGACACATCAGGCAAAATGCCCCCTCCTAGCACAAACTCATCCTTGATAACCAAAATGCTAAATAAATCAGTATTTCAATGTAAAGGAGAGCAGAGCTTCAGACTTGGGGAGACCCTACTCACGACTCTCAGGGCTCCATGAGGAAGACAGAGCACTCCAAAAAATAAATCAGTGGCACCTTTCCTGTGTTCCTAAAAGAGTATCAGTATCACCAGAAGTCTCCTTTAGGTCTCTTCATGAGGCCACCAGAACTCTATTTCCTCTTAGTAATTTCCCATCTACTGACCACCAAATGAAGGAGGTAGGGGCTTGAAGAGAAACACATCAAGAATGCAAGGAAACTGGATGGAGGATCAACAATGGTAAAAAGGAAGGAGGAGGAGCAGAAAATGGAAAGAATAGGTCTGAGAGGAGCCAGTTCAAGGAGATCTTGTTTCCCAAAAAGGCCAATGAAGTTCTACATTATCTTCAGCAAAAATCATGCTGACATGAAAGGAAGCAGACAGAAGGGCTGAGCATATAGTTAGCATGGGTTTGAGAAGCTTCAGTTGACTGAGAAGTTCCCATGGGAGAAGCAGGATCCAATAGAGAGACCAGAGAGGCCTCGAAGAAATTATAACCTGAATATCAACTTCCAATTAAGCTCACTTCTGACCCTAAAGCTCTTTTAAATATCTTTTCAAATATTATCACATTTCAGCAGGGAAAAACATCGAATATTCTTGGCTCTATTTTCTCCCTTAAACCAACAATATTGAACCAGTCTTATTTACCAGAGATTTACATAGGTCACATGAAAGTGAAAAGCATTTGAGTTAGTTACTATATTTTTAGCAGTTTTAGGTATATTTAATTAATGTGAGTGTCCATTTATCTCTAAGCCAATTTGAAACTCATTTAAGGGATTTACCAAATAAAACAAACCAAAATTTTAAACCAAAGGTATACCTAATAGTTGACCCAAGACCAAAACTAATAAGTCATTTACGGTTTAACCAAGGACTCACAAGTCATCTCTGCAGAGGTGCAAAACTACAGCCCTCTCAAGATCCAGAGCCACTTCCCAAAGACACCAAAACAGAAAAAGATTGAGACAATACGTTGAGAGCTGGTAATAGTAGGTACACTAGCTACATACGGGGTCCAATTCACATTTTTGTCTGGCCATATTTTGGGGGCCAGGCCACTTTTCAGCTTGTTCATCATGGAAGCAGGCTCAGTAAAATGCATGCCCCTGACAGGCAGGAAGCCAAGCCAAGAACTCAGGATACGAATTGAAACAAACAGGAAAACAAAAGCTATTCACAGGAGGGAAAGAATTAGTAACAAATGGGCAACCCAGGACCAAAATTCACAATTCAAACATTTTTCCTATGGTCACTCAAACAATAATACCATGGAAAGCTCATTTCCAGAGATTAAGAAAGCCAGGTCCTTCATCGTCACAGGTAGTAACGACAATATTAATATAAATGACATCTCCTGTCTCCCACAAAAAATGTGAGATGCCTCCAATCACAAACACAGTAATCTGTGACAACAGGCAAACAATATCAGGATGGAAGTTTTCCTTTATTAACCAAGCAATGAGGACGAAGCCTTCTTATAAGACAAACTCCCCTGAGAATTGAAATGACCAAAGAAAACTTTGGGTTCCAGACTATCCAACTGGCTGCCTGACACAAGCCAACATTTGCACTTCCCCAAAATGGGGAATAATAAATGTCATTTATTAATACTACATTGAAATTTTTGCTCAAAAGAGAAAACCAAACTTTACTTTTAGATTAGTGTAGTATCAATGCTAACACTAATTGTAATGAAACTATATAAATAAATCTATGAAATTTGTCATCTTTTGACCACACAAGATTTCCATAGATCTTTCATGTTTTACATTTTTTCCCAACTTTCTATGTTTATCTAATTTTATTTTTTACTCCTTCAATTTGAAACCTTTCAATAACTTCAAACCAGACAAAATGTTTTTAAAATAGACATTTTATATCTTTATTACTTTCCTCATCAAAAGTCTATTTTGCTTTTGTTTATATACTCTGTATACAGAATTGTTTTATATCTAGTAGTAATATAATTATATATATTAATTATAATTTAACTATTAGAACCGTAATTTCTAGTAAAAACTCTGAAAGTAATTTTGAACTGTTTTATATTAGTATTTATAAATAAAAACCATTTTATAATTTTTTAGAAACATGGTTCTTCAGGTTACTGCTTTTTAACAAATCTAAATATACTTAGCTTTTCTGTACAATATAAAAATAACATGTCAAGGTATATAGAATTAAGCTCATGTTTAATAATATTTCAGTTTTTAACTTACAAATGATTCAGATATTTTATGACTACGTATTACTTAATTTAGCATAGCATGACTTTAAAATTTGAAATAATTGAAATAAACTATGAAACTATGACACAGGCACCCTCCCTAATGTCTTCCCTAGTCATCTTGGGTCCCAAGTAGCCATGTGGCACCCAGGAGGACTATGAAGGGTAGGGCCTGAGTCCTGAATTTGCATGCCAGGTATAGAGGTCAGGACAGAAGACAGAGCTGTGAAGACTACCTGGAGAAGCTAACCACTCCCAAAATAACCAGGAGGCAAAACTGGGACAGGGGAGAAAGGGCCCATACTGGGTTTGACTTTGCTGCATAGCTGCTGGTCTAGGCACTGAGAACATTCCTCCAGACCTCACCAGGGCCACCCATCCAGACAACTGAACCTAGAGGCTCTAAACCAAAACATAAGCTCACAGTCAAATCAAGCAAGTATCAAATTATATTCGACTGAATTTTGAAGTCACTCCTATTTTACCAACAGCTTTAAAACAAGTTTTATCAAATATTATTATCACATAGGCATAATAGACCTACAAACACACAGACTGAAGCAGATTTCATTGCTTTCTTAAATGATTCTCATTTGTCAGCTTTTAAAGAGTTTTTCTTTTCCCCATTCAGGCTATCTGTCTTCCAGTTACCTATTGTCACCCTAAGCAATTGTTAACTAGGTAACAAATTTGCGTTTCTAAAGGGAAATTCTTAGGTGAAACAACAAAATTTCTATTTCAAAAGCACAGGGCTAACACTTTAGACCTAAATACAGTATCATTTGCTCAAACCAAAGGGAAAGTGGTATAAGTAAAAGTTAAGTTAGATAAGATGGCCAGAAAAGTACCTTAAACAAATGTATGACTTGTGTAAATTTAAAACAATTGTAAAAGTTTCTAATGTACTTCGGCAGACACCTTACGAATGGAGATTTCCTTTATAGGTGTTAATTTCTTTTACAAAAGAGTTTCAGGAAAACCAGTTAAATTCCAGAAAGGTGTATTCCAGTTAGATAGGTGGTGACCTTTTAAACTTAGCTATTGTTTCTTAGCTAAAATTACTGAGTTCAGGGTGGAGTCCATTAAAGAATAGGACAAAGAAAGCTCTCATTCTCTGTGCCTGGACTCTTCATGGATAGGTCTGAAAAACAGGCAAACCTACTTTTCCCAAGGGCCTACTTAATTTTTGTGGGTATATAGTAGGTTTATATGGGGTACATGAGATGTATTAATACAGGAATGCAATGGGTAATAATTACATAATGGAAAATGGGAGATGCATCCCCTCAAGCATTTGTGTTAAAAAACAATCCACTTATGCTCTTTTAGTGATTTTAAAATGTACAATTAAAATATTGACTGTAGTTAACCTGTTGTACTATCAAATGCTAGGTCTTATTCATTAATTCTAAGTATTTTTTGTACACATTAACTATATCCACCACCCTGCAGAACCCCCAGTACTCTGCCCAGGTTCTGGTAACCATCCTTCTATTCTTTATCTCCATGGGTTCAATTGCTTTGAATTTTAGGCCCCACAACTAAATGAGAATACGTGATGTTTGTCATTCTGTGCCTGGCTTATTTCACAATAAATAACCTACAGTTCTATCCATGTTATTAAAAATGACTTAATTTTTTGTATGGCTAAATAGTACACCATTGCGTTTAAATCCCACATTTTCTTTATCCATTCATCTGTTGATGGACACTTAAGTTGCCTCCAAATCTTGGCTATTGTGAACAGTGCTGCCACACATAACAGTCCAGATGTAACCAGGGGGAAAGAGCAGAGGCATCCAGAAGACGCTTTCAGTTTCCCCGATCCGGTGTTTTCCCGATGTGCCCAGGCCCTTGGCCTTTCTTGCCCCAGGAATGGGAAAGGGGCCCGGAGGCGCGGTGAGTTTACCATTAGAATAAATATCACACATCCAAAGGGTTTAGCAGAGAGCAATTTATTAGGCAGAGAGAGAAAGAAAGAGAGAAGGAGTGAGAGAGCTCCTATGCTGCTATGGGAGGGGATCCAAGGGAGGAATCGCACAGGTAAGGAGCAGTGGGTTTTTAACTTGAGGTTTTCTGCCCCATTCATGTTCTCGTCCACTAAGAGGAGTTCTTTCAGACTTCTGCTGGAGTGATTGATCGTTGACTTTGATTTTGGATTGGCTGCTAGGTCCGCAACAGAGGCCCTTCCTCCCAGAGCTTTTCACGGGCTTTTTTGAACAAAGAAGCACACCTGGAATTTCTTTGTAGCCAGTGAGCGGGAAAGTCAGACAAAGAACTTTACATTCCTGGATGGGGGCGTGGATGGAGGCATGGCTCTGGGAAGCTCTTGCCTTTGAAACCATGCCCCTTGTGGACTCGGTTTTCCTTAACACAGTCCCTCAGCCCCCCCTCTGAACAGGAAAGTCCAACTGCTGTTGGGACATGGATGTCGATCGCTCTTTAGCTACTTCCTGCTGAACTGGGGAGTAGAAGGGGCCCTGCACTTGAGGTTTCCTCCAGAGGGGAGTCTTCCAGAGGTGCAGGTTGATCCAGAGGTCCACAGTAGAACTCATGAGCCAAGGACATCCAGGGTTCAATTTGCAGGATTATTTGTGGCCTTATGGCTTTAATTCTGGAAGAAACTAATTTGACAAGAAGGTTAAAGATGAGAGGCCCAAAGGCTAGCAATAATAAAGTGTTTATAAATGGGCATAAGAGAGGGTAGAGCAAGGACAGCCAGTTGTTAAGCTACATGATACTGCTTCTTGGGAGTTTTTAGCCCTGTGTTTGATTGATCCCTGAGTTCTTTAACTTTGTTTAAGACAACACCCGATTGGTTCACAAAGTAGTAGCATTCTTTTCTTGGAAGGACGAGGTTCCTCCTTTCTCTTTGCTATTAACAGATTTAGAGCCCTTCTATTTTGAAAAGCTACAGCAGCTAAAGAGTTAAGCTGCTTCTGCAGAGTAAATTAGCAACCTTTTCTATGTTATTATTTAACTCCTGAGATAGCTTATAGTAAAACTGAGTAGATGTAGTAACTTTTCCAGTATCAGTACCAAGTCCTCCTATTATTCTGCCCCCGCCAGCTACCCATGAAAGGAATAATTGGGGTTCAAGTATGGTGTGGCCTTGGCCAACAGAAGACTCTGCACCTGAGAGTCAGTGTAAATTGTCATGGGGTGGGCATTAGGAAGAAGAGGAGAGCTATTAGGCCAATCCCTAAGGGCAATCGCAAAGTCTGGTCGCAGATAGTAAAATTAAGAGTGACAGTCCTGTTAATGCCAGGATGTAAGTTAGACCTATGAGTAGTTACTTTCCCAGGGATCTCCTCAGAAGAGCAAACTTAGATCCTCTAACAGCTTGCAGGTGTATGAAGGGTCATCTCCTGGAACTTCAGGCTGTAGAGTGAAGGGCCTACAATTTTCCTCAGGAGGTGTCCAAGGCTTCAGCTGAGTGTGATGAATCCACAAGTCAGTTCACACCACCTTAACTGCCGTTGGGATAGACAGAATAACCAAAAATGGTCCTTCCCAAGATGGGCCTAGAGAGTAAGAGTCTGAGGGGAGAAACTTAAGAAGCACCAAGTCTCCAGGGCAGAACAACTCTTTCCCTTTTTCCCTAGCATGTCCTTCAGGTAAGGTCCTAAGAGCCTGTTGGTACTCAGCCAAAGAAGTTATATCCTTTATTGGATCTGCTGTTTCCTTGTCTAGTACAAGATCATTAACAAGAAAGGGCCATCCATAAAGCATCTCACAGGGGCTGAGCCCTATTTTCTGAGGACAGTTTCGAGCCCTTAAGAGTCCTTTTGGTAATATAGAAGGCCATGAGAGGTTGGTTTCCTGTGTCAGTTTAAGTGTCTCTTAAGAATTTGATTCATCTTTTCCACTTTCCCTGATTGAGGCCTCCAAGCACAGTGGAGATGATACTGTATTCCTAATACCTTGGAAATTCCTTGGGTCACTGCAGCTTTCAAGGCAGGGCTGTTATCACTTTGAAGACAGCAAGGGAGTCCGAATCTAGGGATTATTTCATTAATCAGGACTTTTATTACCTCTTGGGATTTTTGTATTTTACATGGGAAGACTCAATCCAGTTTGTGTAAGTATCTACACATACTAGCAGATATTGATATCCCCGAGACTTAGGCATATGGGTAAAGTCCATTTGCCAGTCCTCACCTGAGTAATGACCGGTTCGCCATTCCCCAGGAGGAGCTTTGCAATGTGCCAAAGGATTATTTTTCTGACATATTTCACATCCTTTGACCATTTGTTGGACAGCCTTGAAGAGACCTTTTCCTGTAAATATAGATTTGGCCATTTGATTTATATTTGTATATTCTCTATGGAAGAATATACAAATGGAAGTTTGAAGTTTGATATGGAAGTTTGATGCAGGGTTTTAAGTACTTTCCACCAGCTGGCAGCAGGTAGGAGTACTTTTCCCTCCTCAGTACTAGCCATCCTGAAGGAAGAAGATTATGTCCCTGGGAGATTGCCCACTCTACCTCTTCTGATGGGTGTTGAGGTCTAGTTCCCTGGAGAGGATTTTCTCATATTAAAGGCCCTTCTATAAATTCTTGTCTAGCTGCCCTTTTTGCTTCTAGGTCAGCTCAGCGATTGCCCTCCGCTTCCTTCTCATCTCCTTTCTGGTGACCCTGCAGTGTAAGACTGCTACCTCTTTGGGTTCTTGGACATCTTGTAATAAGTCTAAAATTTCCTTATGATATGTAATGGGAGTTCCTGCTGAGGTTAGGAACTCTCTTTCCTTCCATATGGCAGCATGGGCATGCAGAACCAGGTGAGCATATTTGGAATCTGTGTACATGTTTACTCTCT
>CAUYQU010043377.1:0-49225 GCA_963574635.1 Cheracebus regulus | reverse complement strand
GTGGCTCATGCCTATAATCCCAGCACTTTGGGAGGCTGCGATGGGAAGCTCTCTTGAGCGCAGAAGCTGGAGACTGGCCTAAGCAACATAAGAAGACTCTATCACTACACAAAAAATAAAAATAAAAATAAATTAACTGGGCATGGTGGTGGTAGTCACAGCTACTCAGGAGGCTGAGGTGGGAGGCTGAGGTGGGAGGATCGCTTCAGCCCAGGAGGTCGAGGCTGCAGTGTGCCATGATCACAACAATGCACCCTAGCCTGGGCGACAGCGTGATCAAAAGAAGAAAACATAAAGAAATAAAATTAAAATGTCCAAAGCCCACACTTCTTCACACGGCCTTTATGCAAGATGCCTTCTGGCCTGGCCTCTCACTCTCACTCTCGGGCCATCTCTTGCCATTCTCTGCTGTCCCTTCTCCCTGCCCTTAGAGCCTCTGCTATGTGAAATGGCTATACAGCATGTCAGAGCTGTGAAAGTAATTTTGCAAATAGTATCTCATTTCTCAAAATAACTAACAAGAGAGGTAGAAAAAAGAAAAACCTTGTGTTATTCTCATTTTACAAATTAAAAGGCTGAAGTTGAAAAAAGCTAGGTGACTGCTGAGGGCATACAGCCAGGAGGAAGTGGAAGAAGACAAGAATCTCCTCCCTCCCCATACCTCTGGGCACATTGACCAGTGCTTGTTCTGTTTTAAATGACAGCACAAGGGAGCAGACTCTACCAATTAGAAATGAAGGTAAAGGTTGACACAGTGGCTCATGCCTGTATCCCAGCACTTTGGGAGGCCGAGGCAGGTAGGTCACTTGAGGCCAGGAGCTGGAGATCAGCCTGGCCAACATGGTGAAATCTCATCTCTACTGGAAATGCAAAAATTAGTCGGGCGTGGTGGTATGTGCCTGTAGTAATCCCAACTACTCAGGAGGCTGAGGCAGGAGAATCGCTTGAACCCAGGAGGCTGAGGTTGCAGTGAGCCAAGATCACACCTCTGCACTCCAGCCTGGGTGACAGAGTGAGACTCTGTCTCAAAAAAAAAAAAAAATAGAATATGAAGGCTGAGAATGAGGGGAGCATGACACGTTAAAGATTTGTTTAGTTTTTGTGTTTTTGAAACACTGTGATTATTTCTTACTGTTCCAGTTCTAGATGATTGTTCAAGCCTCCAGGTATCTTAAAGGACAGATGTTATAGCCTGCTGAACCTTTGGTCCCTTGAAGATGAAAACTTCTGCTTCCTGAAACTCTCAATTACCAAAAGTAATTGTGTGGCGCTGAATAAATCATCACTGAGGCAGTCAGCACATGGGCACAGCAGTGTCTTAGATGTCATAGAATAAGAACGATTACACCAGACGTGTTGCTACCAAGTTCTTTCTCAATAGCTTCTGCTAGAAAATATACATCCTTATTTTCTACCCCCTATTTCAAGATAAGAAGTAGAGTACATTAATAAATAGTCTGGTCTTACAGAAAATAATACTTATTACATGATTTAGCCAAATGTCCCGGTCAGGGTCCCCCAGACAACCCTCGTCCACCCCAGGAATCCCGGGCTCTTTTGTGTATTTTAGCTGTCAGAGTCCTCTCCCAGGCTTTTACTCTTCCTCTGTCCCGGACACATCAAGAGCCTTTAATTCTCACTCTAAAAGCAATGAATTTGGCATCAGATTGACAATTGTGCAATTCGAGAAATCCCATCCATTCCTTCATCAGTGCAGCCATGCGACTTTCCTGGGGGCACCTCACATCTCGTCTAACATAAAGAAGTGGCTGACGCCACACTCCCAGGACCTCCTAGAGCCTCTGCCTCCATGCCACAGCAGTGATGTAAGCTGCTTCTCCCTACCTCGAAGCCAAAGTCACACCCAAAGGCCACATGTTCCTGTCCCACCCCTGAGACCCAGGCAGTCTGCTCTCTCTTCCAGTTTCATGGCTCTCCTGTTTAACCACTGCTGGAATCTCGTCTTCCAGGTTCAAGTCTCAAAGGCAGTCAAGGAGCCCTAGCGGGGCTGCTGAGGGAAGTTGGAAGCGTCCGCCATCATACGACCCTGCAGCTCCTCTTCAGCAGTGACTCACTCCACCCTCATTGCTCATGGTGCTTCCCAGGTCTGCAAGGACTGTGAGCCCACAATTAGAGATGTCATCGATGCAGCTTCCAAGAGCAAGTAGCAGGCACACGCTCCTCCCTTACCTATCCTGTTGCCAGGCGGGAGTGCGGTGGCTTGATCCCGGCTCACGGCAACTTCCGTTTTCCGGTTCACGGCAACTTCTGTTTTCCGGTTTCAAGCAATTCTCCCGCCTCAGCCTCCTGAGTAGCTGAGACTGCAGGCACGCACCACCACGCCAGGCATTTTTTTTTTTTTTTTTTTTAGGAGAGATTGGGTTTCACCATGTTGGCCAGGATGGTCTCGATCTCTTGACCTTGTGATCTGCCCACCTCAGCCGCCCAAAGTGCTGAGATGACAGGCGTGAGCCACCGCGCCTGGCAACCTATCCTGTTTTTATCCTCAGAGGACTGGATTCAGCCTTGGGTCTCTGTCACCTTAGTCACAGTGAATGCTCTTGAATAGAGTAGGAAGCAAGTGGTCACCACCACCTCCTATTTTTCTGCTAGGCAGAAAAACTTCATGACAGTTTTACAGGATTCAAACACCCTATTCCATGGGGTTCTAAGTGTGCCCTTTTCATGGGCTTAGGAAATTCCTTTTTTTCAGTCTTTCATATGATTTTATTTTCTTCCTTCAGCCATAATAATATGATATCCAGATTTCGTCTTAACTGGTGGATCTGTAAACACAGGCTTAACCATTCCACTTACAGGCAAGGCAAATGCTGCCTCTTGAAATGGCCCCACCATGGACCCTGTGGTCATCTAGCCCAAGTCTCCCCCCTTGTCGGGCTTTATTTTCCCTATATTGTGCGGCTACTTCATTGAATCTCATCCCAGACTTTCAATTTTCCATGGCTTCCATGATTTTGCCATGTTTTTCACATAGAATGCGTCTGACCTTCACTGCATTGCCACCACCTTTGGGACCCGGAGCTTCTTGTCAGCACTGTCACTCACAGAGGCTGCTCCCCCTTCCCCCTTTTCTAGAACCACTTTTTCCTTTGGGCAGCATCTTTGGAAACTTGCTGTAGAACTCCCCAGGCTTAGAAATTTCTAACCCCATGGGAAGGGTTTTCAAATCCTGTGAAAATGTCACTGTTATCTGAAACACAGAACTGTCATATTTTGCAGGCTCAGTAAGATCTCATCACAATACGGTCTTCCAGAATCTACCTCTGAATCCCCCTAAAACATTTCTCCTCTCTTCTTTTACTTACTAGAGCCAAGGGTAACTTCAAGCGGAACAGTATTAATTGTGGGAGTCCCCTGCTGAGACGGAAGCACAACTGGAAGAAAGAGAAAGTAAAGAAGAACTTGCTGGTTGCAGAGAAGCTGCTCCTGAAGGGGTCCTGTGGACTGCTTGACTGCCCCTACATGTCACTCATGAGCATCTCATCCTCAGCTTCCATCCTTAACCCGGCCCTCTTCTCTCTGAGAATCTCATCTCCAGTTCCCTAAAGAATACTACCTCTTTCTAGGGAACTGCTAATTACAATTTCTGCATTCATCTCATCTTCACCCCAGTTTCATTCCTCCTGTTCACGACCGTTCGCCACACCTGTGCCTTGGGCATCCTCCCTGCTCCACCTGCTGGGAGCTTTCTTCATCAGTCTTTACATCTCTGCCTCATGCCTGAAATCTCTCCCTCCCTCCTGGCCCTTTCCCCTCAGTAAATAAACATGTCTGTCTGTATCTCCCTTTTTTTTTTTTTTTTTTTTTTTTGAGATGGAGTCTTGCTCTGTCGCCAGGCTGGAGTGCAATGGCGTGATCTCGGCTCACTGCAACCTCCGCCTTCCAGGTTCAAGCGATTCTCCTGCCTCAGCCTCCCGAGTAGCTGGGCTACAGGTGCGTGCCACCATGTCCAGCTAATTTTTGTATTTTTAGTAGAGACAGGGTTTCGCCATGTTGGCCAGGATGGTTTCGATCTCTTGACCTTGTGATCCGCCTGCCTCGGCCTCCCAAAGTGCTGGGATTACAGGCATGAGCCACCACCCCGGGCCATATCTCCCATCTTTAAAAAAAAAAATCCTACCGTAATCCTGTGCGGTAGACAGAATATTGCACCCCCTGGCAAAACATATCCACATCCTACTCCCCAGAACGGATGAATATGTTACCTTACATGGCAAAAGAGACTTTGCAGATGTGATTAAGCTAAAGATCTTGAGGTGGGGAGATGATCCTGGATTATCCAGGTGGAACTGATGTAATCGCAAGAGTCCTTAGATGAGGGAAACAGGAGGGCCTGAGTCAGAGAAGGAGAAGGAGATGAGACCACAGAAACACAGATCGGAGCCGCCACTCCTGGAAAGGGGCTGTGAGCCGTGGAATACAGACGGTCTCTGTAAGGCGGAAGAGACACGCAAGAGGTCCTCTTTTAGAGCCTTCAAAAAAAGACACAGCCTTGCTGACACCTTAGTTTTAACACCATGAAACCACATTTTGAACTTCTGATATCCCACAACTGTAAGACAATCATGTTTCTGTTGCTTTAAGCCACTATGTTTGTATGATTTGTTAAGGCGGAAAGTGGAAATTAATATACCCCGCATCCCTCTTTAGCTAATTTTCAAAGCCTGTCCTCTCTTTCTTATGCAAACTTCTTTATCAGTTCAACTTCTTTTCCCATTAATTCTCCAAATCACTGTAATCTCTCCCTAGACTGTGCCCAGCATATCTTCCTACCAGTTCTCATTCTGGAATATTCCAATCTCTAGAATTTCATCTATCTGTATCCTCATAGTTTTAGCTATAGCCTGGGTGTGGTGGGTCACACCTGTAATCCCAGCACTTCAGGAGGCCAAAGGCAGGCAGATGGCTCGAGCTCAGGAGTTCAAGACCAGCCTGGGCAACATGGTGAAATCCCATCTCTATCAAAAATACAAAACGTTAGCCAGGCGTGGTGGTGTGCACCTGTGGTCTCAGTTACTCAGGAGATGGAGGTGGGATTATCACCTGAGCTCAGGAGGCAGCGATTGCAGCGAGCTGAGATCAGATTGTGCAACTGCACTCCAGCCTAGGCCGCAGAGTGAGACACCATTTCAAAAAAAAAAAAGTACATAATAAACATAAAATTTTCTCCTAAAACAAAAGCTATGGCCTCTAGCCCTAGCTGCCCTGACCCTTGTTTCTTCGTGAATAGCAGGCCCGCCTCTGCTCTTGGGGGTTATCTCCTTTCTGTGGATGAAAATCTCTGTCAGCGGATTTCTTGGAAGATGGGAGAACATGGAAGCAGCTGGCAATAGTTATTTTCCTCATTGCTGGTGTCCTTTCACATCCCCCTGTGCCCTCTGTCAGCCCTGGTGCATCATCCTGCACAAAGCTCAGCCCACTGTTCCTTCACCCTAACCACAGTCCCCTGCTTCCTAAAGCCATCCTCCAGCCTCCCGCTGACCGTCAGAATCCTGCACCTCTCAGCCATTCACGGCATGGCTCGCCCTTGACCTCCTGAGGACTTCAACATGTAAGCAAGGCCCTGGCTTCTCTTCTTTTCCCCGGGTCAAGGTGTCCCCCTGAGCCTGTCCTGGTCTCTGAGGTGGCCGTTCTGTCTCTTCCCGGTGCACCGTCTCCTGGTGCAGATGGTGCCTTGAAATGTCTTAAATGTCATTGAATAGAGACTGTTCCCAGAGACACCCAGATCCCTCACTTTCCTATTTGCTGTATCAGACTGAAGGGTCTGGGTGAGTCTGCAGGCATTGTCCCCTCCATTGAAAGACCTGCCTGCCTCTTATCTCCGCCTCAGCAACTGTTGTGTCTGCTTAGCCCACTTTCTTTTTACACGTATCATTTTTGGCATCCAGTTTTCTCAGCTTGGCTGACACTTGATGCTACCACATCTCCAATATTTATTTTTTTATTTGGGCTCCAAGGTTCTGAGGTTGAGAGTCTTGACTCTGACTCCTCCTTGAAGAAGGCTCAGCAGCTGAAAATATCCTCCACCCCATGCAAGTGTGCCCTAGAACGGTCTCCTGGGGGACAGACAGCAGCCGGCCATGCAGCAGAAGCCACGCTCTGTGCCGACCAGCCACGTGAGGGTCTCTTCTCCCTTCCCTGATTAAGAACAAGCTCACGTATTTCAGCCACTGCCTCCTCCACCGAAGACCTGACAGGATTGACAAAAAGCAACAACCTGTAAACAAGAGCAAGCTTTAGCATCTTAAAAATCTGCTCACCAGAGTTTATTTTACATTTTCAATCAAAGAGTGACAAGATAAATATGAGAGACTCTTGTACGTGTATGCCTCAAGTCCAGAAGATCAAACAATTCAAATTCCGGAAAGATCTATTAAGATCTATCCAGAAAGATCTAGACATTAAGAGGCTCTAGTAATTAAATTTAATTGGAACCAGATTTATAAAACAGGGAGAAACCTATTCAAAAATGAAAGGAAATTTTCCTCAACTGCAGGGAAGCACTGATTTTCAAATTAAAAGGCCCCACAACGTGCTGGGCCAGGGTGACTGAGAAATGACCCACACCCAGACTCATCATTGCAACATTTCAGAACACCAAAAATGAAGCAAACAAGTCCAAAACTTCTAGACTCTAGAAAAAATCACAAGAAGCACTTGAACCCAGGAGGCAGAGTTTGCAGTGAGCCAAGATCACACCACTGCACTCCAGCCTCGGCAATGGAACGAGACTCCGCCTCCAAAAAAAAAAGAAAGGAAGAAGAATTAAATATAAGATTCCCATCAGTAATACTGGTTGGCAGTAGAACACCCTGCTCCACTGGCGGAGCAGTGTCTTTAAAAGTTTAGATAACTGATTAGTCAGAAGAAATGAGATCCAGGACACAGTAGCTCCAACCCAGCCCAGCCATAAAGGGATGTCCCATTATGACACGAATGCAACAGGCCCAGAAAAAAAAAAAACACTGCAGATTGCAACAGACTGGCTGAAATACATTTACATTGTAATGTCAGTGTTCTCCCTTATGTCCACAAATATCTATTGCACACCTATTATGCAGTCAGCAAGGCACAGAGGATCTGGCGATGAGAGAGACAGATGGTCCCTGCCCTCATGGAGCTTACAGTCTAGCCTAGAGGACACTCTTGGTTGGTCCCAGATTTTCTTCCAGACACACAGTCTGGCTGTTTCCGGCTCCATGCCAGAGCTGCAGCTTTTGGCATCTCGGTGAAGCCATATGTGACTCAGCTGCTCTCAGCTGCTGGCCATTCAGTGGGAAAAGGGATTCCAGGGATGGCATTCCCCTTCCGACCCATGGCCCGTCCTTCTGCCTTCCAAGCCAAGATAGTGTTTCCTCTCATCCTTCACCAGCACACTGCTTCTTAGAAGGGAAGCCACCAGTGAGTGACCAGTGCCCTCCTCCAGGCTGGTCCCCTCTGTACTTCACGTGGCAGAAACTCCTCCAAAGTGTGGCCTGTGGATGACCTCTTCCCTGAGGCAGACGCTTCCCAATTTTGTGTCTTTTTTTGATTTTCGATCAAAATGCAATGAAAGTAAAGTAAAATGGAGAAAGTAATTCGATGCATATGATAAAGCTGCTATTTTACCCAGAATCAGGATGAGCTGAGAGATTAAGGAGAGAAAGAAAGAAAATTGGAAGTTAATGGCTACTTAATAGCAGAATAAGGAACTGAGAATGACTTGCTTTACTTATTATCAGTCCTCCCTGAATTACAAAATAAACAGGAAAAAACTTAGTATTTTCTCTATGCAGAATAAAGGGTGACATTAAGAGGCTCTAGTAATTAAATTTAATTGGAACCAGATTTATAAAACAGACTGTGAGCTGTTGAGGACAAGAACTCTGTCTTATTCACCTTCGTCTTCAAGGAAATGCTAGCTGTTGTCACTGCTGTTGATGTTGTTACCTAATTATTATGTGTAACGGAATATAGAAATAATTGCCCCAGAGGATGCACAGAAAAGGATTTTATTTTTATTGATAAATATTAGATTTTTCTGAGCTAAATCGTGGCTGAACAAAAAGAACAATGTACTGCCTTTTTCCCTTTTCTGGGATGGAATCTAGCTCTGTGGCCCAGGCTGGGGTGCGGTGGTGTGATCTCAGCTCACTGCAACCTCCGCCTCCTGGGTTCAAGCAATTCTCCTGCCTCAGCCTCCTGAGCAGCTGGGACCACAGGCGTGCGCCAACATGCCCAGCTAGTTTTGTATCTTAGTAAAGACAGGGTTTCGCCACATTGGCCAGGCTGGTCTCGCACTCCTGACTTTGTGATTCACCCGCCTTGGCCTCCCAAAGTGCTGGGATTCTAGGTGTGAGCCACTGCGCCTGGCCCAGCTACTGCTTTTCAAGGGATAGCTTTATATAGCAGGGTCTCTATGTAAGCACCAGGAAGGCTCTTATAAGAATTTGTCATTTAAAAAGCTCTTTCTCCTCCTCGATCATCTGCACATCACACTATCGACCCATGAAAAATAAAACTGCAGCTCTCTAAGCACATTCACCTGTCCCTCTTGCAAGTTGATCTCCTCCATCGAGGCAAATGAATGCTTTGTTGGAAAAACCAGAAGCAGGTCCACATGGCCACAGGCAGGACGTCCAGAGTGCAGAGGGTGAGGATGCTTCTGTGGCACGGCCTGAGTGGCAGGGGAGCCCCGCGGAGGAGGAGCAAGGAAAGGGGAAACCGGGAGGACAGGGTAAAGGGCCAGGGGACAGTGGGAACGACGGAAGGAAAAGGAGAGCCTGGTGGAGGGAGAGGACGCAGCTTGGAAACAGAGAAGGGAAGCAAGAGTGAGAAACAGCAACGACAGAAACGCAAGCGGAAACTTCGGAGAAGACGTGCCTGTGGCGGAGGGTGCTGGCCAGGGCCGCGTGGCTGTGTGTCCACGGGGAAGTGGGCTTGGTGATCAACCAGCAGTGCCGGCCACAAACCACCCCTCTGAACGCAGCTTACCTTTTTCTCCCGTCTTAGGACACAGAAAGCAGGGGGATGTTTTCTGGGCTGAGGGGACCCTGACGCAGGAGTCGCCCTCCATGCTTGGTCAGAGAAACAGGACAATGCAGGAGAGAGGTGGACAGTAAGTTCGCTTCCTCCGGTTCCAAATTTTTCTTGAGTCAGCGACAGTGTTACATGCATTTTCATCCATGTAAGCAGACACAATAAATGCCAATATAAGACAGAACAAAATAGACTAATAATTCTAAAACTAGCATGTATGGAGCTACCATGATTGGCCATGCCTTCTGCCAGGCGTGACACACAGGTTATTTCACTGAATCCTCCTAACTAGCCTGTGAAAGGGAGGTTTTCTGTTCCTCTGTTATGAATAGGAAAAATAATTCTGAAGGAGATTAAAGATTTTTCTTCATGGTCCAACATAAAGTGATGTGTGTGTCTAAATAGAACAAGACCTGAAAAATTACACAGAGTTTTCAAAGTCTGACAACAGCTTGATGAGTCTTACTACATTTGCTTTAAACATTTACTCAGTACGGGAGGCTGGGGTAGGAGAATCTCCTGAAACCAAAAGGTGGACATTGCGGTGAGCCGAGCACTCCGGCCTGGACAAAAAAGCAAAGCTCCGTCTCAAAACAAAAACAAAAACAAAACAAAACACATTTACCAAGTAAAATAGTCAGATTATTAATACTCTCATAGGACAAATGAATAAACAGGAGTTCAAGTCACACAGCCAAAAAAAAGTGACGGAACTGTGGCTATGGCCAAATCTTCCAATTCCCTGATGAATTATTTTCCACACTTGAAGTTGATGGGAAGGAGGTAAAATCAACTCATTAATGGAAGTGAGCACGGTTCTGCAAGGAGCAGACATACCAGTGAATGAGGGAAAGGAAACATTGTTCCTTTACGGTCATGTGAGTTGAGATCACTCTGCTGCTGAAACAGATAAACCCCCAAATCTCAGCAGAGTAACAAACAGGGGATTCCTTTTCCTGTGAAGTCTGAAACAGGTGTTCTCAGCCATCAGGTGGCTTTCTTTCAAGTGTGGATTCCGGGGCCCAGGCTCTTCTCCTGTGGCTCTGCCAGCTTCAACATGTGGTTTCCATGGCTGCCGTGACTGGGAGGAGAGAGGAGGGGTGGGAAGTTTTATGGCTGATCCTGGGAGTGGACCTCTTGCCTTCACCCTTATTCTAATGGCTTAAAACTCGGACACGCCTGTGGCAGGGGATTCTGGGCAATGTCGTGTGGCCATGTGTCCAGGGAGAAGTGGGCTTGGTGAACAACTAGCAGTGTCTGCCACAGGCCATCCCTCTGGGCACGGAATACCTGTTTCTTCCTTCTCAGGATACAGAAAACAGATTCAAGTTCAAGTCAGCCCCAATAACCAGCCCACAGCCCAAGATCTCTGGGTCCAGATGTGGCTTCTTGCGGTGCAATGACCAAAGAGCCAGAAGACAGACTCTCTGCCCTCCACATATATGCCAGTCAAACTGTGGTGGGGTAGGAACCGGAAAACCACAGTAAGTCCCAGCCAGACCTGGGAAGAACGGGAGACCCACAGGGTCCTAAGTCCAAAGCAGTGATGCAATCCTGCCTGGCCCCTTCCACTGGCCCTAGGGGAAGTTCCTTTACTTAACCCTGGTTCTGCCTCAGGGAAACACTCCAAGTGCATTGTTCTCACGGCCACCTGCTCAGCAGTCTGGGAGGGTTTCCCTCGCCCACTAACCCATTTGTCCGGGTCACAGTTGAAGAGGGTAAGGGTGAGTATGAGGTCCTGCATTCACAGCCCACCTCCACTTGTGCAAGGCTTGCGTAGTGGGGATTGTTTTAAGTCTCTGTCAAAACCTTTTTAAATGTAGGCTACCGGTTTCCTTGGCAATCCAGTGATCTCAAAAACTTGGCAGGTTTCTGATGTATTTTCTTCTAGGTAGTTCCATGTGCCAGGAATCATACCCCAAATTCTTTCTTAGACATAATTTTCAAGCCTGATGTCTTTATTGCCTCTTCACCTCCATTCCATCTCTCCACCTAATGCTGCTACCTTGAAGCCATTGCAAACAACAGGTAATAAGGCCACACCTTTCATCTGATCTTCACCACAGACCTCAGTCGCTGTGTTTCACTGATATTGTCCGTAGTTTTTAATACGTGTTGTCTAAAAGCATTGGCTTTTCTCTATAATCTTTTTCATTTATGCTTGCTAATTAGCCAAGCATCTCCTGAGTGTGTTTCTATCTCATAGTAGAATACAAAGAGTAAAAAATAAAAGCCAACACATTTTTTTCTAGACCCACAGTTTTATTCAATATGTAGCCTGCCTTTAAAATCATCAAAGGTAATAGTTTTACCAAATGCCTTGGCACTGCTTAACGCAGGTCTCCATCTTTCCATCATCTGATAGCAATTTTCTCACTCCATGAATAGAGGGCATGTCAACACCACACATTTTGAGTTCTGTTACAGAAACACCTCACTTCAAGGTACCAAATACCAGTTTCTCAACTAGGTACCACTAGCTGTAATATAGCAGGTAAAGCACAAAATCTCAATGGCATCACATAATATTAGTTTATTTCTGGCTCATACCAATCCAAAATAGGTGTTTGTGATCAACAGGTAACTCTCCTCTAGTGGTGATTCAGGGGCCCAGAATCCCTCCGTCCTGTAGTTCTACCTTCTCCAAGGTTAGTACAAAAGGTCAAGAATGTATGGGAGCCCAGTACATAAAGCAAGTCCCTTTCACTCACATTCCATTGGCTGGAACTTGATCACATGGCCACATTCATTGCAAAGGAGGCTGGGAAGTGTCATCTAGCTGTATTCCCAGGAAGAAGAGAAAATGTATGTGGTAATTAGCTAGCTCTGCCACATACATCCAGTTCCCAAATTCTAATTTAACATTCTCTGCTGGTTTCTAGATATAGAAAAAGCCAAAATAATTAAGGACTATTTAAAGCAACTTTGCTTCAAACATTTATTGAGCATATACTATATGCAAATCAGTGGGCTAGACAGGGTGTGAAATCTGTTTGGAACAATGTATGTGAGTGGAAGATTCTCTGAAAGAACTCTTGTATTATTTGTAAGGGCCTTCTTTCCAAAAGCAGGAATAAAAGACACATATTGTGTTCCCTGGGACTTAGGATGAGAGATGAAAGCAATTGTTTTGACTGAAGCCCCCTTTCAGAGGGGGAAAGAATGAATGCTCTGGCTAAATGTTCCTAAGATAATTTCTATTTCCAAGAGAGCACTGCCCACCCCAGAAATGTCATCTCCCTCTCTAAACTCTGGGCATCAGGACTTTCCTTCCTGATTCTCAAGGAAAGGAAGATATCTCCCTGCCTGTCCTCTACTCTCTATCATTCCAAGAAGGTTCAAACATGGCAGCCAGCAGACGACTGGCACTGAAGTTTCCCTATGCCCACTCCTCTCTGTCTCAATAGAAGCCCAATGCCTCCCAAGATGGCTTCTCTGAGTCACTTCAGATTCTGTTCCCAAGGCCTGGGTCACTAATACAGAAAGCTCTAGGGCTCCCTGGCACACCTGACAACGATTACCTGGGCATTCTTTGCCCTCCCACTAGGCTAGAGCCAACTGAAAGGAAGGCATGCTCCTACCCGTCCCTCTAGGATTCAGATGGCCCTTTTGCTCCAATACCCAACCAGCCTCCTTTCTCTCCTGTCCCTTCAGGCACGGCTTGTTTCACTCTAGACCTCACATCTCAGAACTGATCAAGCCATCCCAAATTTAAAAAGAAACCTCAAATCTGATCACGTTCCTATCCAAAGCCAGCCAGACCCACAAAATGTTCTAAGTCACTGGTAAGTCTTCTCATCCCAGAAGCTCCTTGGGGGTTCCTGTTAGGGGATTCCAGGGAACACCAAGGCAAAGCAGTGCCCAGAGAGACTGATGAGGTCATAAAGCTAATATCCATGTGAAGAGATTCCTCCTTTGCCACTGCTCTGCAGGCTGTCCCTGGGCCTTTTCTATGACAGGCTGAGCTCATCCAGGCACCTCTGTATTTGGTTTTGGTCTTTAAGCTCCTCCCCAACCTGAGCCATCTTTGCCTCAGTGACCAGAGGGCAATCAGAATTGGAGTTGGGAGTAAAGGACCACCACAGTGAGCTTCCTCCTCTAGCCCCATGTTTCCTTGCAGGAGGAAGCAAGCAGCTTCCAGAAGCCAGTGGAGAGTGCGCCGACAGCGCCCAGCAGGGCTCCACTGTGCAAAGAGGCATCCACCCTCTAATTAATTAACTAATTCATCTAATCAATCCACAAACATATGCTGTTGCTTTTCTCTGCCAGTCCCTGTGCTGGGCAATGGAGACGATGGGATGACTCACACAGTCTCCTCCAACACCTCATCCCGGGGAATTTTCCTACCAGGAGTCTCTTGGTTCATTCTAGCACAGTCCCTTTGCTGAAGTGTTCTGCAGGTCCCCTTCACAGGACATCAGACATCAGAGAGAGAAAAAAAATTTAATGGATTTTTCCCCCCTGGAGGTATGGGTGAGAGACTTAAATAAAAACAATCCTCTTCAAGTCAAACAGCCTTGACTCTGTGAACTTGAATAGTTTCCTGGATTGGGCTCTCCTTAACTCCTTGCACGGTTCTCAGAAGACAGATTCTGCTCCCTGCATGGAGATTGCTGGGAAGAAACGGGAACATGATGGAATTTGGATAAAGGGCTATAGACCCGTGTTTCCTACCCAGTAAGATATCCACATGGCCTGGAGACTGTTCTGGCCCTTCACATTGCAGAAAATTGGGTCAAAGATCAGCCCCTACACGAACATAAACACCACACACACATACTTACACACATACACTGCTAATGTTCCTGGGGCCTCTCCTAGCCACTCATCTCTCATCAAAGTCTCCCTCCCACAAGACAGTGAGGCTCACACTCAGATGCTGCAGGCTTTGCCTTTCATAGGAGGCCCTGGTTCCACCAATTCTCCTGGGCATAGGTGTCCCTTTAAGATCAGCTCTTCCAAGCCTCCTCTGAGAACATCTGCGCCTGGGGTCAGTCATGTCCTGCAAGCCGGAGAGGGGTTGTGTGCTAGATTCAAGTGCCTCCAGTGGGAATTTCTGAAGAGGATGCAATGCTCCACTATTGAAATCTCTTTCAAAGTTGAAGAGTCTCATCCTCGGTCCTTAGGCATTAGTTCTTCTTGTCTTGAGAGCAGGGAATTCCTTTTCTTCCTTCCAAGCCTCCAGATTTTTTTCCCTTTTTGCAGGCTGTCCAGCTGTTTCTCCAGCCTGAGCAGCTGCTCTCTCTACTCACCCGCCTGCTCTTGCGGGTCTCAACATGTTTCCTCCTTTGCCTCCTCTCCTATCTTGGCAGGCCCAGTAAAAGGAGATACCAGTAGGAACCAGCTACTCAGGCCAGGGTCACTGCCTGGGCTTTCCTCCTCCTTCCCGTCAAGGACAAGCTCTGCTATTTCAGATTCTGTCTCCTCTTCAGAAGTCCCATTAGAACTGACCAGGGGTCTTGTGTGAGTTTTGCCCGTTGGAAAACACATGCTGCTGTCTCCTGAAAGCTGTAAAATCTGGTATGAGGGAAAGGGTTCCTCGGTGAGCATAAACATGATTTCTGCTTCCCATTCAATTGCCCTCATCTGTTTCTTCAATGCCCCGCAGGTACAGCTTGTTAGCTTTGAGGGAGACCCATCCACAGCCACCTACAGGCTCTCCTGGACCTGGTGGCATACTTGGTTTGGAGGATCTAGAAGATCTGGCCTCTTCCACTAATGGAAAGTGCCATGAGGTCTCTGGATCTCCCTCCTTATTTATAATCTAAGGCAGATTCTGCACCACGGGCAATTTCCACCCACACGGCACCCCTCAGGAACATTTGGCAATGTCTAGAGGCATTCTTAGTTTCATGGGGGGAGGAGGGATGTGGCGGCATCTAGAGGCAGAGGCCAAGCCTGGTGCCAGGCATCCCACAAGACACAGGAAAGCCCCTGACAACAAAGAATAACGTGGCCTCGAATCTCAGTTGGGGAGAGGTTGAGAAGCCATACCCTAAGGGTTTTGGTCATACGGAATCCGTGAGGTTATCGTCAAAATGGCAGTCTATGAAATCCCGTCAATTTCTTCCTACCCTCACCCCAGAGGCTTCCCCTCCCCTGATATGCACTTCAGGGAAATATTCAATGACAGTGTTTGATTTCAAAAAGACCAGTAATAGTAATAACCTAATGACAAAATTTCATTCACCTTAAAAAAAACCTTGCTTATATGTAGGTTGCCATATTTTGTACGTTTTGCATTTGTAGAGCACATGTCAGTTTAAACTTTTTAACATTTCAACTCATTTGTTGACTGTTGGATGAAGCCATCCTTTGAGACTTGGGAAAAAAATGTTTTACTAAAACTTCATGAGGCAGTTTTATCTCAATGGAGGAATATGTGATTTTCCTTAGTAATTTTGTAGCGAAGTAGAAGAAATGCTGACCTCTTTGAAGGTAAGATGTTTTACATCAGCAACAGTGCTTAAAGAATGAGAATGAATCTTATCTTTCTGTAAAGGCTTTTGACGAGATATAGAGGTGTTCTCCTTTCCCCTTGACAATGGTAGAACAAGTTATTTATAGACTGAAAAGTAGTGAAATCGCCTTTCTCCAAACATTTCCTCTCAAGCCAAAGTTCTTGAATTCAGATCAGCCTCTAGAGTGACGTTAAATAACTGACATCTATTGTATCTGAAAACTTTGACATCAGAAGCCAATTGCTCGGTCAAAAGCAGGACCCAGGAAATGCAAAGGGAAGAAGAGCTTGTGCGGGTGGCATGTGTGACTGTGCCAGCCTGGAGCAGGTGCTCAGGCGTGTTGGGAGGGCAGGGGCTCTGAAGGGAGAGAGCGGTGTCTATCAGGAGAGGCAAGGAGGAGAGAGGAAGGCAGCAGGAAGAATGAAAGGGCCGGAGAATGGTGGTGGTCAAAGAGGAGAGTTCCAGAAAAGATACAGGACAGAAGGACAAAGAAACCAGGGGACGGACAAAGAAGAGGGGACGCAGAGGGTCACAGGGATGAGAGAACAGGAGGGACGCACAGGAAACAAATGGTGGCAGCGTACTCATCAGAAATCAGAATTAGAAATTCCACACTCTCCAGTTATGCAAAGCAGTTTTCTTTTTTTTTAAGACGGAGTTCTCTCTTGTTGCCCAGGCTGGAGTGCAATGGCGTGATCTTGACTCACTGCAGCCTCCGCCTCCCGAGTTCAAGCAATTCTCCTGCCTCAGCCTCCCGAGTAGCTGGGACTACAGGTGCCCGCCACCGCGCCCGGTTAATTTTTTGTATTTTTAGTGGAGATGGGGTTTCACCTTGTTGGCCAGGCTGGTCTCAAACTCCAGGCCTCAAGTGATCCACTCACCTCAGTTTCCCAAAGTGCTGGGATTACAAGCGTGAGCCACTGCACCCGGCCCAGATTTTTTTTTTTTTTTTTGATCAGAAAAAGATGAAGTTTTTCCTTGAGAGTTTCTTGATCCCTGAGTGCTGGGTGGATGGGAGAGACAGAGAAGGGTAAGGGAGACGGTGAGCCCAGGCTGAAGGGTCTTCCCAGGCGCACTCTTTAGCCTGAGTCCAACCTTGCTTCCGCAGGGTTAGGGTTCTTGCCTCCAAACTCCAGCAACTAATCAGCTCAGTGATAGCTGTCCTCAGCAGGCTGGGGCTGACTGTAGGTGAGACACCCACAAAGCTGGGCTTCTTAATGGTGATTTGTAGAATGGGGCCCCAAATAATGGAGGCCTGGAAGCAGTCCCTCACCACCAGAAGTGGGGGGCCACAACTACTACAATGCCCGAAGGGTAGCCAAGGGGGCTTGACCCACAGGGAGTCGTGGAGATGGTTCATAGGGCATGGTACCCTGAAGGGGGAAACAGACAGGAATCAACAAGCGTACCGTTTTGACATCTATAGTCAGAATAAGTCAAGACTGAATGAGAAGAAAGCTGATGGAGATCACTCCAATAAAAAGGTCATGATTCTTCATTCAGTTCCCAGACCTGGAACCACACTGCAGATCCACGTAATCAGTGGGGTCCTGGCTAATGTCTAGCTTACAGTTGATCCACTGGGTCGATGGATACGACTGGTGGTCATTTTCCCAGTTCTAGAGTACGTCATTGAGGTCGATGCACTTGTCATTTGGGGTAAAGCCTGTCATGGTTTCCTATGATGCTGTAACAAGCCACCACAAACATAAGTGGCTTAAAATAACAAAAAAAAATTATCTTATGGTTCTGCAGGTTAGAAGTTCAAAATGGATTTTACTGGGCTAAAATCAAGGTGTTAGCAAGGCAGTGTTCCTTCTGGAGGGTCTCGGGAAGAATCTGTTGCAGGGTTTGTGTTTATCCGTTTGTTTGCCTTTTTTAGCTGTTAGAAGCCACCCACATTGCTTGGCTTGCGGCCTCTTCCTCTGCCTTCAAAGCCAGCAATTGCATCACTCCAACCTCTGCATCCATCATCACGTCTCCTTCTCTGAGTCTTCTGCTTCCCTGTTTCCCTCATATGAACCTTGTGATTATTATGGGTCTACCAGACAATCTAGAATAATCTCCCATTCTCAAGGGCCTTCACTTACATCTCCAAAGTCCTTTTTGCTGTATAAGTAGCATAGTCACAGGTTCTGGGAATTAGGACAGGGGTGTCTTCAAGGAGCCATCCTTCTGCCTGTCACAGCCCCACGTGGGGTTCTTGGCCTATGAAGTAAGAGATATAGTAGAGAAGGCCAAGTGAAACCCTCTGAATTTGCAACCCCTCCTCCAGCCCTGGCCAAAATAATCAAAAACAACGTGGCATCTAAGGAGATGCCAGATAGTAGTGCCACCTCTAAAGATTTCAAGGAGACAGAATTGAGAGGCCCTAACATATGTCAGTTTCATTCACTGGTTTAAACCCTGCAGAGACCAGATGGATCCTAGAGAATGACTATAGATTCCCACAAGATCAGCTATGTAGCCTTGATTAGAGCTGCCCTGCAGAAGGCAGGATTACTGCTAAAATAGATTAATAAGGCCTTACCTACAAGATACACCATCATTGGTTTGGCAAACTCATTATTTCTTTTCCGATCAGAAAAGGGTATCAGAAATAGATTTCATTCCCATAGATCAGACAATAGTATTCATTTCCAGTTTTGCCTCTGGGCTATGTTACCTCTCCCAGTCTCTATCATAATATAGTCTAAAGGATCTAAAGCACCTGGACGTCCCATAGAACATTACAGTGATTCATTACACCGATGACATCATGCTGATCAGACATGACCAGCAAGAGCTGGTTAGTACTCCAGACCTCCAGAGGTCTTACATGGTAAGACATTTGCAATCTGGAGGTGGGAGATAAACCCTACAAAGATTCAGAAATTGATCACTTTGATAATTTTTTTAGTAGTCAAGAAGTCAGGTATGTGCTGGGATATTACCTCTGAAGTAAGAGTCATTGATGCATTTTTTATTGTTTACCCCAAAGAAGGAAGGGAGGCCTCTTTTGTTCTACACCTAGGAATAGTGCTCAGGCCCACGTATGGGTCAACACAGAAGACTGACAGCTTCAAGTGGGGCCCAGGTCAGGAAAGAGCTCTGTGTAACCCTGCCACATGGTCCAATCTAGCAGACTGTGTGATGTTGGAGGTATCTGGTGCATTAGAAGATGCCATGTGGAGTTTATTGCAAGGCTCATTGCAAGCAGGTCTCTGGGGTACTGGGCCAGTGCCACACTATCTACAGCAAATATTTATACACCTTTCAAGAAACAGCTCCTGGTACATCAGTGGGCCCTGGTAAAAATGAAATACTTGATTTGGGGGCAACAAATGACCATGTATCCACCACTGTTCATCATGAGCTGAATTCTCCAAGTCATACGTTGAAATAGGGTCAGTAGCAGTCCATCATGAGATAAAAATTGTACCTCTAAGACTTGGACTGAGCAGGTCTGGGGCCATGAGTAAGCTACATGAGCAGGTAGCCCAGAAGCTCAAGGCACCATCATCAGTTTTTTCAGCTCATCGAGGCCATATGATCAACTGAAGGAGGAGAAAATGTCTAAGCGTGCTTACTGCTGTATCAGTTTGGTATGTAGGCATGAGCTGAAAATGGACAGCAGCTGCGTTACAGCCACTGAAAGACAGGCAAGAGGGACAAATCTTCCCAGTGGAAGAGCTGAGTCCTCTTAATCCATTTTGTGAAGAAGAGAAGTGGCCAAGAGGAAAACACACACAGATTCCTGAGCAGGGGCCAAGGGCCGAACCAGATGGTTAGGGACTGAAAAGAAAGGACTGGAAGGTTGGAGACAAGGACTTCTGCAGCAGAAGCATGGAGATGAACATGACAGCAGGCTCAGCCTCTGGTGATGTTTGAATTATAAGCTAATGCCCACCAGAAAACATCCATCACGGAAGAGAAAATAGACAACCAAGCAGACAAAGTGACTTGGCCATTTGGCCAAAATCTGAATCTTTGTAGGGTCTATCTACCACCTTGTAAGACCTCTAGTGCTAGCCAGCTCTTGCTGCTCATGTCTGATCAGCATAATGTCATCGGTATAATGAATCAGTGTCACATTCTATGGGACAGGTGGCAAGCCTGTCATTGGTCACCCCAGAAGTAGCATGATGGGCGCATAAATGGAGAGATGGAAGCTATGCATAGGCCCAACGGCATGCGTTCCCACCGATGGTGAGCAGTCTAGCCACCTCTGAATGTCTAGTCTGCCAGCAACAAAGGTCAAAGCTAAGCCTTGGCAATGACACTGTTCCTGGAGGAGACCATAGGGCCACAGAGTGACAAGTCAGCTGTGGCGGGGCCCTCCAACTTGTGAGACAGCTGTTCAGCCTCTCTCTAGGCTTCTGGCCTCATTCCCTTCCCTAGACTGGCCCTGACCCCCACTCAAACAGATCCTATTAAACTACCTGGCTGGTGACTCCAGCCTTGACCCTGACATTAGTAAATTCCTAGCCCTTCCAGTCTTAACTTCTGAAGTATTACTGCTACTTATCCAATATTTACCCCTCTTTACATTTTATCTTTACAGAAATAACACAGACTTTGTTCAGGGTGACATTCCTTAACTATAAATGTTTGATTTCCCAACCATATGAACAGTTCTGGCTACTGATAGTCCTTGAATGAAAAGGCAGAGGCTCACCAGGGAAGTGCTTCTTTACTGGCCATCCTTGCCAATTCACTTTCCCTCCTCCTTCATGCTTGGACTATAGACAAGAGGTCTGGGGTGGCCGCAGCCATTCTTTGACCCTGAGGCAGCAAGCATTTAACAAATGACAGAGCAGAAAGATGGAAAGAGCGGTGGTTCCTGATTGTGTCTCTGAGAAACCAGATCAGCCCTGATCTGCTGACTTTGGGACTGCCTATGTGAAAGGCCAGTCAACTCTGCTTCAGCCACTTTCAGAGGTTTTCATTCATTTTGATCTCTTCTTTGGAGTGGAATTGCTGAAATCTGACTGGCACTTGGCCCTGAATTGTATTAATAGATACTGAGCTATTGAAATGAAACTTTTATGACAATAACACATTGATGTATGTGCTCCTGCAAAGGGATTTAAAATACTACTGATAATAAATGAATCTTAAACTGAAAGAAGATATACTGCAGTCATGGACCCCAGTATCTCAGAATGTGACCTTATTTGAAGATAGGAACTTTTTACAGGTAGTCCGGTTAAAATGAGGTCATGAAGGGGGTCCTAATTCAATGACTGATGTCCTTATAAGAAGTGGAAATTGGCCGGGTGTGGTGGCTCCTGCCTGTAATCCCAGCACTTTGGGAGGCCGAGGCGGGCGGATCACGAGGTCAAGAGATCGAGACCATCCTGGTCAACATGGTGAAACCCCGTCTCTACTAAAAATACAAAAATCAGCTGGGCGTGGTGGCGCACGCCTGTAGTCCCAGCTACTCGGGAGGCTGAGGCAGGAAAATTGCTTGAACCCGGGAGGCGGAGGTTGCAGTGAGCTGAGATCATGCCATTGCACTCCAGCCTGGCGCCTGGCGACAGAGTGAGACTCAGTCTCAAAAAAAAAAAAAGAAGTAGAAATTTGGGGATGTACATATACAAGGAAGACAAAACGAAGGCGGGGAAGGCAGCCACACACAAGCAGAGAGGCCTGGAACAGATCCTTCCCACTCAGCCCTCAGAGGAAACCAAGCCTGCTGACACCTTCAGCGCAGACTTCTTGCCTCTAGAACTGACAGACCATAAATCTCTGTTGTTTAAGCCACTGAGTTTGTGGTACTTGGCAGCCCTAACAAATGAATACAGGAGGCTGTTCTGTTCTTTGAAACTGGATGTGTCTTCATATGATACAGCAAGGCAGTCTCCCAGCTCTGCACCCACCCTAAATGAGACCTCAGCAATCGTCAGATATAATCCAACATTTGGAAAAATCTCAGGACTAGACAACTGTCCAGTGGACTTGTAGGGACAGCCAGTAAATGTAACCTTAATGAGCCATTAAGAACACTGAATAGCTAGGGAGATTCTCTGCACTTTGCCTCAGAGTTCTCAGCAAGGGGCAGGGGTTCAGTTCCTCCCTCTCACACAGGGAGCCCGTGCCTTCCTTAATTGTTTCAACTTGTGTACAGACTGCCCGTGGCCACAGAGTTCCTAGCTAGGTCTTGATGCAGTAAGATAGCACCACACAATGATGTGTTTCCGCATTTTTACTGTCCTGTGCTCTAAATCCTGCATGCTTTGCCGTTGTGAGAAGCTTCTGAGTTTGACTGATTAATTTTGGAGATTGGTCTGGATGCAAAAGTTTCAATGTTCTCATCATTAAGGAAGGATTAATTGAGTTGCCCTGGAAGGGACTTCAATGGACTGGTTTCCAAATTTAATATATGGCCTAGTTCCACCAAGAACCTGGATTATTCACTCTCTTATAGTGAGCTACTTGGCAGCCCCAACCTTACTAAGCAGAGGGCAAGATATTTAGGCAGTAAATTCAAACTTCCACTCCCTCCACCGTTTACTCAGTCCCAAACTTCTCATAAATTTTCAAGTGAAATTCAAGAAGGTTTTTCTTCCTAAATGAGAAATATAGATTGGAGGTTTTCATTCATTTTGATCTCTTCTGTGGAGTGGAATTGCTGGAATCTGACTGGCACTTAGCCCTAAATGATATTAATAGATACTGAGCTAAGGAAATGAAACTTTTATGACAATAACACATTGATGTACGTGCTCATACAAAGGGATTTAAAATACTACTACTAATAAATGGATCTTAAAAGCATCCTAATAACTGTTGGTCTTTGATACTTAATGCTGGCTGGATCCAGTGTAAGATACACTGCTAAGCAAATCCTAATAGTTACTTTAAAAATAATAATACATTTATTCATTCTTACATGTCATTTAAATACAATTAGCAGTCCTTTTTTATTCTCAGATAAAGCTTACTGAGTCTGAAGGTCAGATATGTCCCCCGTATGTGTTCATACTGCTGAGTGGGGAATTGTATGCGTTCTTTGCAGGTTTTGGCTTTGTGTGCACACCACGTGAGTGGTTCTTATACTAGAGAAAGCATTTTGGACAGATGTTTAAATGAAGCTTCTCCATCGTGCAGCCTTTAGAGCGTTGGTCTGATGTGTTTTAACCCCTTCCCCAGGATCTTGTACTTCAGTGCTCACAGCTGAAGCAGGTCCTATTTTGCGCCCTTCCTCATAATTGCTGCTTGATGATTATTCTGCGTCTTGTACGTCTAAATGTTCAGTTTTTCTTCCTATTTGCAATGATTCTCCTCGTTTCTCAATGTTCTTTGTCCATCTTTGCTGCTCCCTTTGCACTGCCTCCCAAAGGTCACTGTGGCTCCTTCTCTGACTTCCACAGTCAAGTTACACTTCATAAAAATTCTAAACTCATTTTCAGAAGCTACAAATCTATACTTCTTTAAAATCTCCAAGCTTTGATTATGTAAATAAATACTCAGAAACCAAGATTTCTTTTTTTGGTGTCCTTTTTTTTTTTTTAATTGCATTTTAGGTTTTAAGATTTCTTAAAAAAAAAAAAAAAACCACTATTGGCCATCGTATGTTCAAAGGAGGTAACAAATGTTTAACCTTATATGTTGTAGGCTTTCTAAACTTAATTTCAAAAAAGACTAAATAGTGCCAATATGTCTATAAACTCACAATGAAAATTTTCAGATCATCTAATTGGTTGGAAACAATCGTGTAAAACCACAGCCCTGGAGCTGGGTAGCATAGAAACAAGAAGATTCAGCATTTCATGGTTGGTAGCTTCAAATCTCTGAAAGGTTGTCAGGTAAAAAAGAAGAAAGGAAGGAGGGAAGGAAGGAAGGAAGGAAGGAGGCAGGGAGGGAGGGAAGGAGGGAAGGAAGGAAGAAAAAGAAAAAGAGAGAAAGAAATTCATTTGACTTGATCTATAAAATAAAAGTTGCTGGGCAACGTTTTGGCTTTTTACTCCTGACAAAGATGAGCTCTCTCATAGGTAGACCAAGGCACATCAGTGATGAATTTCATGGCCCCAAAATTCTTCCAGAAAATAGTAGATTGAGGAAGTGATCTGAGCATTGATAAGGGTGCTGTTTGAACTGGATGACATTTAAGCTTCCTTCTTGCTCCAAGATTTTATGAGGCCATGAAGCATGCATTTCGTCCCCACTCCAACTGCTATCTCCCTGGCCTGGGGCCCTCACCACCTCAATCTGGGGTCACCTATCTCTTTTGCAAGAAATCAATCCTGCCTACCACCTGCAGCTTCATCTTCCTACAATGTCACTTTCCTTAAGGCCTGCTCTGTTCCAAGGCCAGTTCCCAACCAGAGCCAATTTTACACAATTGTATTTGTCCTTGATAAGCTCCTCTCACCCTGTGGGGTCATGAGCTCTGCTCCAGGTAGACTGGCCTTTTTGTGCCCCCGCCTCCCACCCACCTCTCACTGGTCCTCCACAGGGATTTTTTTTTTTTTTTTTAAATCAACACATTTCCTAGGCAGAGGCAGTGTTTCAAGCAAAGGCACAAATACGTAAAAACACTAGATGTATTCAGGAAATAGTAAGAAAAGCATTTGCTGTATGACTCCCATCTAGAACTGAAGTTCCGTAACACTGCGTTTAGTCATTGCTTCTAACATCCTCACGCTTCTATTTTTAATAACGGGGCCCAACACACCAAGGCTTTAAATCCCCAAATCTCCCTGTCCATCTTCGCTCCCAGATATGGCCCCTGCCACCTAACATTGTCAATTTAATTGGGTTGGACTGCCTGAAATTACCATTACTGAAGGTCAGAATGGTCTGGTGTCAGCAATTTCCCATGATTCAGTGTAATACTTTCTCAAGGTCCCTACAACTCTCCCCTCTCCTCCTCTCACCACCCCAGACACTCTTCTGCCCCTCGCCTCTCCAGCCACCTCCTGGATCAAGACCTTGGTTCCTGGCTTGCCTGCTGGCACTTTCCCAGGTCATCCAGCTCCTGGTTACCAGAAAACAGTGTAAAACAGTGTTCTCCGGTGCCTGCAAGACACACCCCAAAACTCTCAGTTGAGCTTCCCAGACTCTCTACAATCTGCAGCTGACTTGCTTTTCCAGGCTCACTATTTACTCTTCAGTTCACCTGAAATCTTCACTGGATGACACCCTAGAGCTCACCTCATCTCCCGGTTCCCAAACTCACTTCACAGCAGAATCTCCCAGAAAGCTTTTGATTTAACAGTCATTCTATCTAGCTTTCTAGCCATACATTTATTCATATAGGGGTTTATTGTGTCCAGCACTTAAATTTTTTTTAATTAATAGACTTTACTTTTTTTTATTGTACTTTAAGTTCTGGGGTACATGTGCAGATCTTGCAGGATTGTTGCATAGCACACACGTGCCATGGTGGTTTGCTGTCTCCCTCCCCCGTCACCTACATCAGGCATTTCTCCCAATGTTATCCCTCCCCAACCTTCCCACCCCCAGCTGTCCCTCCCCTAACCCCCTTCCCTCCAACAGACCCCAGTGTGTGTCGTTCCCCTCCCTGTGCCCATGTGTTCTCATTGTTCAACACCCGCCTATGAGTGAGAACATGCGGTGTCTGATTTTCTGTTCTTGTGTCCGTTTGCTGAGAATGATGGTTTCCAGATTTATCCACATCCCTACAAAGGACATTAACTCATCTCTTTTTATGTTCTTTGTTCACTCTATCATTTTCTTTGTTCACTCTATCATTAATGGGCATTTGGGTTGGTTCCAGGTCTTTGCTATTGTAAACAGTGCCACAATGAACATACATGTGCATGTGTCTTTATAATAGAATGATTTATAATCCTTTGGGTATATACCCAGTAATGGGATTGCTGGGTCAAATGGAATTTCTATTTCTAGATTTTTGAGGAATCTCCACACTGTCTTCCACAATGGTTGAACTAATTTGCACTCCCACCAACAGTGTAAAAGTGTTCCTATTTCTCCACATCCTCTCCAGCATCTGTTGTCTCCAGATTTTTTAATGATCGCCATTCTAACTGGTGTGAGATGATATCTCAATGTGGTTTTGATTTGCGTTTCTCCAATGACCAGTGATGATGAGTATTTTTTCATATGTTTGTTGGTCTCATAAATGTCTGCTTTTGAAACGTGCTGTTCATATCTTTTGCCCATTTTTGAATGGGTTTGTTTGTTTTTTTCTTGTAAATCTGCTTTACTTCTTTGTAGATTCTGGATATTAGCCCTTTGTCAGATGGGTAGATTGCAAAATTTTTTTCCCATTCTGTTAGTTCCCAGCTCACTCTGATGATTGTTTCTTTTGCTGTGCAGAAAATCTTAAGTTTAATTAGATCCCATTTGTCTATTTTGGCTTTTGTTGCCATTGCCTTTAGTGTTTTAGTCATGAAGTCCTTGCCTATGCCTATGTTCTGAATGGTATTGCCTAGGTTTTCTTCTAGGGTTTTTTACAGTGTTAGGTCTTATGTTTGTCTTTAAACACCATTCATGCACCTTGCTTTAAATTTGCTTTAAATTTTTCAAATTCTTTCTAACCTATGAAAGTAATATAATCACATGGTTAAAAAAAATCCAAAGGTCAAGAGAATATAAAATGAAAAGATAGAAATAACAGCATGGATCTGGATTGACAGGTGTAGATAGATAGCACTTACCACATGCCACACATTATTGTAAATGCTCCTGAGATAAACTCTTTGAGGTATGTTAGTATTATTATCCCCATTTCATAGATGATCAAACTGAGGCAGAGAGAAATGTAGAGACCTTCCCAAGTTACATAGCTAGTAAGCGTCAGACCTGGTTTTCTGTCATCACTTCCCAAATACTAGTCTTATTCTCTAAAAGATGATCACTTCTTCACAGTCAGTTCCACATCTTTACTAGTTTTCTATTTCTGCACAACAAGTTATCGTAAAACTGATGGCTTAAAACAATAAACATCTGTTAACTCGCAGCTTTTATGGATCAGGAATCAGAGTGTGGCTTAGCCAGATGCCTCTGACTTAAGATCTCTTATTAGGTTCAATCACGATGTTGATCGGGGCTGCAGTCTCATCTGAAGATTCATTTTGGGAAGGATCTGCTTTAGGTTTATTCCTGTGGTTGTTGGCAGGTCTCAGTTCCTCATGGGCTGTTGGACTGAGAGCCTCAAGTACTCATAGCCAGAGGCAGAAGCCCTCTTCAGTTTCTCACCACGTAGACTTCACAGGGCTGCCTCCATCCAGAGTCAGTGGAGAGAGAGGGGAGAGGGGTCGGGGGGGGCGGAAGAGAGAGAGAGAGATCATACCAAGACAGAAGCCATAGTATTTCTATACCCTAATTTCAAAAGTGACATCCCCTCACTTCTGCCATATTTGATCATTGGAAGCAAGTCACAAAGTCCAAACCACACTCAAGGGGAGAGGGTCACACAAGGAGGTAAGGCCATCTTAAAAACCGCGCACCATGATAGTCCTCTAGAACTCTTCTATACAAGCAAAACTTTTTGGGCTGGGTGAGGTGGCTCACGTCTGTAACCCCAGCACTTTGGGAAGCCGAGGCAAGCGGATCATGAGGTCAGGAGACCAAGAGCATCCTGGGCAACATGGTGAAAACCCATCTCTACTAAAATACAAAAAATTAGCTGAGCATGGTGGTGCACACCTGTAGTCCCAGCTACTCGGGAGGCTGAGGCAGGAGAATGGCTTGAACCGGGGAGGTGGAGGTTGCAGCGAGCCGAGATTTTGCCACTGCACTCCAGCCTGGTGACAGCGCGAGACTCCATCTCAATAAATAAAATAAAACAAAATATTTTTTAACAGAAATTATATCCTTTGCATTTTGCGTTTACAGATACCAAAGCGATCCCCTCGTTTACTAGTACAGCTAGAATTCCATGTGCAGAAGCTGCATAACTACATAAGCAAGTCCCCTACTGGTGGGCATGTAGGTTATTTCAAGCAAGATACCCCTTTCACTGATTTGCTAAGTGTTCACTGAACGTCGCTGTGAGCCAGGTTCTGTGTCGGATGGTGTTGAAGCCACAGAGATGGGGGTAAGACCCCTCCTCTCAACACATTCTCTGCCTAGGGGGAGAAAAGACAACAAAGCAACTGTGAAAGAGCCTGGAAGATGTCACTGTGGAAGGGGTCCAGGGCCACGTAAGCCCAAAGGGGCTGAACGTGTCTGATAACTCCAGAAGTAAGGACATCCTCTCACTTTGCACAGATGAGTAAACTGAGGCCCAAAGTTGCCATTTGTCTCACCCACACCTTCCATAAAAACATATGCTACAGTTGGGACCAGCGCTAAAGACTCATGGGGTGGGTAGCACCCATCATGCCACTTTAGACCATGCCCAGGTCCTGTAATTCTAATACATTCCCTGAAAAATGAAGTCAATAAAAGAAAAAAAAATCAGTCGAACAAAGACCTTGGCATTCAAGAGACCAACAATTGACTACATTTCACTTTTCAGTCAGGGTTCTGGCATTGTTTAGTCACTGTCTAAATTGGTTCATGTGACATTTTTATGGAGATTTTTTTTTTTGAAAGAAAGAATTCTGTATTCATTTTCTTCTCAGCCAATGATAATTTTTCTTTGTCCACCTGAAAAGAATACATTACAGAATAATGTTTGATTGTTCACCAAAGAGTCAAGGCTTTATTTAGAATTAATGTCACAGAAATGGCCTGTGCCCATAAGGTGCTATTCATGTTCATGGTTCTCCGCATGTGGCCTGGCAGCACCATAGAACTCTGCCTGGCTCCTTTTTCAAGTCAGCTTCACTTACCACTAAAAGGAACCTCATTCTCATGCTTGACTATTTTGTGACAAACGGGTGCTTGCTTTTCCTGAAAATACCTCCTAGAAAAGCCATGTTTTCTGAGGTGGGAAAGATAGAAGCATCCGATTTAGGTAGACCCAAGGCTGGAGTCCTAAGTCCAACACTTAGTGACTGTGTGGCCTTAGCTAAGTAATTTAACTTCTCTCTACCTAAGTTTGCTTATCTCGAAATGGGTTTACTCAGACCCAATGTAAAGTAGAGTGCCTGGATCAGAGTGAGCAAACTCAGTAAACTAGAAATCATCACTGACCTTCCCTGACGCAATGTAAGTGACGCTGAACGCCTCCCGCTCCACCTTCCTGGAAAGCAGGTTGGTTTTAACCGTGGGGGAAGAGATCCTTTGGCACTTTAAGCATTGCTCTGGGGCAAGGTCAGGTTTGAGGGGGTGGGGGAAGGGAGGAAGCCAAAAGGGAGGCAGTGTCCAGGGTCGGAAGGGCCCTCGTTCCCTAGCCAGGCAGGGAATTCCTCTTCTAAGGTGAAGGAGAGTGAGCGTGCCCAATGCAAATTCCCTCCCTTCCCAAGTTACCTTGCCCCAACAAAGCTTCTGGACTATTACTCCCAGCCATTGCATTGGCCAGCAGGCTCAAAATCCCCTTGAAAGAAGACAAATTTGTTCATATTTCTTAGAAGGATAAGACTTAAGAGATAAGAGCTCTGCTTCACTTACTGACTGAAATTCACTGAAGATAGCAGAACTTTTCCCAAGAGCCCATTTTGGCAGTATAAGGCATACCCCTGAAACAGGGAAAGGGGAAGAGATGCTCGCACAGACCCATTTGGAAATTTCTCCATAAATTTTATCTCCTAGTTACAGGGAACCGAGCGAAACAAAAAGAGGCTGGCTAGATTAGGAAACAGAGGTTTGAGTCCGGGTAAGGGGGCTGGGACTGTGTTTTGAGTAATATGTGTTTTACTGCAAATTGGCACAGTCACATCTCAGGGCTGCCTCCCTCATAGTTGCAGAAAGGCTCACAGGAGAAAATGGAAATGAGAGTACTTTGAACATTCCACATAAGCATTATTATCATTTATTGAGTACAATCTGCCACTCTGGTGAATAAAGAGTCCCTTTGCTGTGACCTCCTATGCTCAGACATCAGCCTTGACCTTGCCCACAACGTTCCTGATATAACTAGAGTCACACTAGGTCGTGGGCAATCCTAGAATGCCTTTAGGCGTGTAAATGCTGGAAGAAGTCCACCAATCTCAAGGCAACGCACGAAGGGCACAGAAGATATAGTTGCTTCTGTACATCAGGTTTCTCACCTCTGCGCTGGATAATTCCTTGTGTGGGGGCTGTCCTGTGCAATGCAGGACATTCAGCACTGTCCCCAGCCTCTGCCCACTAAATGTCAGTACAATTACCCATGTTTATAATAAGCACAAATGTCTTCAGAGATTGCAGAAATGGAGGGGTGCAAAATCATCCCCTCCCCCACCTCCATTGAGAGCCACGATTCTACCTAAAGAAATAAGACATGGAACAGTAACGAGGGGAAAAGACGTCAGTCAGCTGGTATTTTGTGGCTGCAGGAAGATTTCAGAGCGGTGGAGAGGTAAAGGAAGCTGCCGGTAAGTTGGAGGACGTGAATGCCTCACCTCTCATCTTTCCAGCCAGAGGACCGTCACCTCCACAGCCAGTGGTCCTGTCCACAGAAGTCACCTGGGGAAGCTGGAAGATGGGACGAAAAAATGTCACTCAAACCAAAAGTGACTCCTATCTAATATCAGCATGTGCCCACATCCCCTGCTAGTAAGAGGGACCTGGGCTGAGCAGGGGAGATCCACGTTAGAGAGCAGGCTCTCCTCTCAATTTTGTTCATAATATATCCCCAAATTTTATGTCAACAAAGGGAATCTCTCACTATAAAGAAAGAAAATACAGGCCATCCTAAGGTATGTTGGCAGCCTCAAAATCTGATCTTTTTTCATTTCCCAAAATGGCATGTGGACCACAAAAAAATCTTATATGAATAAAGGCCCATTAGATATCAACTAATCAAGGCTTTTTGATTTTTCCTTGCGTTGTCTGTAATTATTCTGCTAAAGCAGAAAAGCAAAGTTACATGACTAAACAAAGTTACATGCAAAAGAATCTTGGTTCTGTTGTAGGCATTTCCAGACAGCTGAAGGAAAGGGGGACTTGGACATGGTGACATCTCCCCTTGCCAGGCCTCAGCTAACCTCCAGTCGTTGAGAGAGAAGCAAAGGGGGTAAACACTGCCTGGGAACTTTCCAGAGCTGAAGATGATGCCAGAAATTTTCCAAGCAGAGTCACTCCTTTTACTCCTCCCACCCCAAAGCCGTCTACTGCCTTCACACAGCGTCGTGTAAACCAGCTGAGTGACGACATTATCAAACAGGCAAAAACTAACACAAAGGGAAAAGAGGGACCACCAAGATCGATTTATACTAGTCTACTCTTCCGATTCACCTGCCGAGATGAAAATAAATGCCCGCCATACTCCAGTCAGATACTGTTCTGCAGGGGCAGCTCAGCCAGGAAGTCTGCTGGGAATTCAGTGGCATGGTCTGGACATTCCTAAGTCCTCTCTAGAAGACAGAGTTCAGGTTAAGTGAAAGCACGTGGCTCCTCCCCTTGGCAAAGCCCCGCAGCCAGGGAGCAGGTGGAGCCTGCCAAAAGCAAACAAAAACTTCCCTCAAACAACAACAAACACTTAACACCCGCAGCCTGTCAACACCAATTAGTCTGCCCTACAAGCAGAAGCCTATTAAGACCAGTGCTCAAATCCCGCAAGGTCCTCTGCAAGCAGAAACTGTCATCCCTTCTTCCTTCTGTGGCTTCCCCAAGGGAGTGACCTTCAGTGGAAACTCGCAACCGAGCTGAAATCAACTTCTCCCTGCCACAGAGCAGGCACAGGGCCTTAGACCCGCTGTCCTCTCAGGGGCCCATGCTGGGTTCCCCAGCCCTTTTTGCCTTCCTCAATAATAATATTCATATTAATATTTATTTTTTATAAACTTTACATACTCCAGTATTTTCTCGTTTTAGACAAAATGAAATGTTTTGGGGGGCTGAAAATTAAAAGTTTTTTAATGTTTTTTTTTCTAATTTTAAAAGAAATTAAACACTTTCCTGAACCCCTAAAAGTATCATGGGCCTTAGTATGCCCTGTATGTCTAAAGGAGGCCCCGATTCAGGAAATAACTGCAAGTTTTTGAAAAAATACTGTTACCCATGACCACCCATCCAACCAAACACAACCCTGGTCTGTTTTGAAAATCCCTTCTATTCATAGTATACATAATGTGCCTGGGAATTCCATACTTCAACTCATCAATTAAAAGTGATCCCTTACAGTTAGATTCCAAGAGGCTTAAAAAAAAAAAAAAGTCACCACACAAGATAGATTTTCTTCAATATTTTATTTATATAGAAATACTTAAAAAATGAAGTAGCACCATTACTTAAGTTTTACCTTTATTATGTAGAACTTTAAATGTCAGAAAAATAAAACTCTTGATACAATTTCAAATCTTGTCTCAGCAAATATAATATTAGTATTTGACCATGAGGTTAAAGGCCCTTTATCATAAAATAAAATATACTTTGTTTCTTAAACTTTGCTCAGTAAAGTACATTTAAGCTCAAGTAACGTCACCTACATATACATAAACAAGTGGTAAACAAATGTATTAAAATAGAAATACTAAAACTATAGTGGTGCAACAGAATTTTTGTAACTTGCACTGAATTCTATTTATACAAATGTTAGAAAGCATCAACAGTTCTTTTTGACGTGTTTATACATTTCGGTTTTTGTAATAATATAGAATAAAATATGCTTTATATCACTGAATAGAAAATATGCTGGGTGAAGCAGATCTAAAGATTTGTCTGAACCTATAAAATCTCCATCCCAACAGAATACTGTTCAAAACATTACACATTTTATGGTTTGTAATTCCGTCACAACTGTGTGATTATTAAAATAATACAGTGTTCTTTGCCATAAGGCCATACTAAAATAAAAAGATTTAACCCAGCTACAAAAAAGTTCACTGAACTTAAATTAAAATACTTGTAAACATCTTTGCAATATGAAATATAATTTTTCAAGTCAAAAAAGAATAAAATACTTCAATCTGTATTAATGCAATTTCTCTTTAAAACTTTTAAACGTTTTTAATATATAAGAGATATGTTACAGTTTCTTTAACTTTAATAAAGCTGCAGTATCCTGGTTTCACAGGAACTCCTGGCCCTTCCACGAACATTCAAAAAGGATCCACTGTGTTCTATAATAGGTATCATAGGAATCCACCCACAAAGGGGAACACACTAAACAGTCCACACATCCCATAGCACTACTATCATCTTCATCACCATAATTACTGTTCATTTTTTCCTACTTTAAGAAAATGGAAAACTTGTGGGGTTTTCTTCTTTTGGAAGCTTCCTATTAAGTACAGTGTAAAAACTATCATTACTAGAATGTCGCCGTTCCTATTATATATAAAGCATGCATTTCAGGTGTTCAGAGGTTTCCCAGGCTACAGTACTCTTGATGCAGATATCCTGGCAAGTTCCTTTGTTCAAAAATTAAATTTTAAAAAATGAGCGGATACTACAGCTTTCCAAGCTCCTCTCGGATCTCAGAGTGTTGGTGGTGTGGGGGGGAAGGTGGGGCACCAGGGAGGCAGGCGCGTGCTGGGGACCGAGGATGGGGAGGATGCCCCCTCCCCCCAGCACGGCGCGCACTAGCACCCGCCGCCTTCAAGAAAAGATGCGGATGGCCTGAGTGACCGCGGTGTGGCAGACCGGGCACTCGGGCTCGCTCTTCTCACAGATGCGGTTGGCGCACTCCATGCAGAAGAGGTTGTGGCCACAGGGCACCAGCGCGGCGATCACTTCGCTCTCGAAGCACACGGAGCAGTCGCGGCTGCCTTTACGCCGAAGCCCAGAGGAAGAGGATGAAGAGCTGGAGGAGGAGCTGGACGAAGACGAGGAGCCCGACGTGTCCGAAGGCTGCAAGCCAGGCAGCTGCGTCCCCAGCCCGTTGGCATAGGCTGCGTAGGCCAGGCCTCCTCCGCCTGGGTCGCTGCGCACCCGGCGAGCCAGGTGGTGCTCTCCCGCCCCCGGGGCCATGTGCAAGGGTGGGGACAGGCGCGGGCAGCTGGTGCCAGGGTGCAGCCGGCGGTGCACCAACAGCCCCAGGTTGGCGTTGGAGGGCGCACTGGCTCCAGCCCCGGGAAAGACCACGGAGGAGGACGAAGCTGACGAAGATGCGGAGGAAGAGCAGGAAGAAGATACGGGAGCTGCGGGTCCGCCTCCCGGGGACCGCTCAAACTGGGCCCAGAGAAGTGGCGCCCCAGGTGGAGGAGCGGGAGCCGGGTCAAAAGTGGGCTGCAGCTCCGGGCAGCCGTCGGGGGACGGCACTGAGGCCTCCCCCGCTGCGTAGGTGTACCCATTGCCGTTGTTGTTGTTGTTTCCGTTGTGCGCAAAGCTCAGGGCGGGGCTGGGGGGGCTGTAGTCCGCCAGGCGCGGGGTGGCGGCTGCGCTGCCGCTGGTCCCGCCGCCGAAGTAGGAGTCTGTAGAAGCGCTGCCAAGAGAGCTGGAGCTATCGTTGCGGTAGCTGGAGAAGGGCTTGCGCCCAGGGGTGGGCGTGATGCTGGGGGTGGGCTTGCTCCAGAGGCTGCCTGGGCCGGACCCGCCGGACCCATGATGCAGATCGAAGCCCACGTCGGTGCCGTTGGCGTGGAAGTCGTTCTCGTCTGTGAGCTCAATGATGCCGCCGGTACGCAGAGCGATGTGCGCCTCAATCTCCTCTCGAGCACGGTCCACGTTCTCCGGCATGCCAGTCACTTCGAACACCGGCTCCTTGTCCCGGCTGGGCGTCACGATGTACGTGTGGGTCTGCTGCTGGATGCGCTTGATCGTGGCGCCCTTGGGCCCCACCACGAGCCCCACCACGCGGTAGGGCACCCGCACTTGGATGGTGGTCTGCCCGGGCAGGTTGGGCGGCCCGGGCACCGCGCCGTTGAGTGCCGTGTTCTTATTCCGGGAGGCGCGGATCATGGAGAAGTGCTCGGCAGCGGAGATGATCTCCCGGCGAGCCATGGCCACATCCTCCTTCCTGCCCGTCACAACAAAGACAGGCTCCTCCCCGCGAACTGGGGTCTTGATGTAAGTATTGGTCTTCGCCCGCAGCGCTTTGATTTTACAACCTAGGAGCCAGGGTGCGGAGGAGGGAGTGGGAAAGAGAGACAGACACGCCCATTATCCTGGGGGAACCGCGGAGAGCGGGAACAGCCCGCGTCCAGGACAGCGAGACCGCAGGACAAGAGATGGGCGGAAAGGGGGCGTCTCCCTCACTGACCTCGGGCCGCGCCACGGGCTGGGCAGCGGAACCCACCCGCGAGGCGCTCGAGGAACAGCCCATGGGCTGTCTGGCCCTCGCCCAGCGACTGCAGTCGTCCCGAACCAAACCCGAGAATCCCAGAAAAGTCATCTGGGGAGATGCCGCTGGGATCCAGCTGGGCGCACCATCAGCCCAGAAGACCGGGGGAAGAGGCTCGGCTCGGGGAAGGCAGCCGCAGCCGCGAAGCCTCAGCGCTGGTGGACAGGGGGTAGCGGGTGGGGTGTGAGTCCCGGGACCCATTGTTCCTCCTCTGGGCTCCATTCCGCTTTGCAGAAATCCAGAATCCTCCTTCCATCCGATGCTCACTCCTCCTCCTCCCTCCTCCCGAAGGACGGATCAAAGCCCCCCTCCCCCAAGCATCTTACATTTAAATTGTCTTTTCGGAGGTGGGCTGGGTGGGGGGCGTTAGGGGAGAAGGCAGTGATTTTAGCAGAAGAAAGTGCATTCTGCCGGGGCAGCGGCGCGGCTCCGAGAGGCAGCCTGCTAGCACTTTCTTTGTCTGGGGCGCCGGCCCGTCGCGCGGCTCTTCCTCTCTCCCGCAGGCACCCCACGCCGCGGATCCCGACACTGCACACGCCCTCCCCGCGAGGCAGTGGCCTGAGACCCTACACCACCCCCACCTCCCCATCCCTGCTCGACTCACCTTGCCGCCCCACGATCTCGGCGACATGCTCAGAACTGGGCACCGGCACGCACTCGGTCATGTTCACGCTCTTCTTGCGCGGCTCGCTGTCGTACAGAGAGGCGCCCTCGTCACTGTCCAGCCCCAGCAGGGAGAGCTGGTCGAGCGCGAGCTGCAGGGCTCTTTGGTCATCCAGGGTCTCTCCCCCTCCGCCGCCGCCGCCGCCTCCCCCGCCGCCTCCTCCCCCGCCGCCGCCGCTGCCGTTGCGCTCCAGGTCTGCAAACAGCGAGCTGGGCATCGCTCGGCCGTGCGCGCCGCGCCCCCGCCGGCCCTAGGCTCGGCGGCGAGAAGCTGCGGCCACAAAGGCAGCCGGGAAGCGGGTGGTCAGGGGCGGGGAGGCCGGCCGGCTGCAGAGGGCTCCGTTGCTTCTTCCTCGGTGCCGGGAGGTCCGGGTCGCTCCGTGCGGTCCGCACCGGGCAGTGGCTGCAGGAGCCCCCGCCTGGGTCCCCACCCCAGATCTGCTGGCGGGTGGGGTGGGGGCAGAGCTCGAGCGGTGGCCGCGCGTGCCCCCCGAGTGCCCGGCTGGCTGGCCACAATGCCGAGCGAAAAGCGAGCAGGCGAGCGACAGCAGCGTTTCTTTAAGGAGCCCCTCCCCGGCTCCTCCACGCCCGCCCGCCCTCACTCAGCGCTTTTTCCTCCTCTCCTCCCCGCCTCTTGACTGAGCCACTGCAGCCAGACGGCTCCGGAGGGGGACGAGGGAGGCGCAACGTCACCGGCGGGAGCTGACACTACAATGCTACTGACACTATCGCTGGGGGAGGCGATTGGCGCGCGCCAGGCCGGGGGCGGGCGGAGGCCGCGGGTTGAGCGAGCGGAGAGAGAGCACCACCCCCCACCCCCCACCCCCGTGCTCGCCGCAGCCCGCCCCGTCCTCCTCCAGGCCGCGCCCCTCCCCCGCCGCCGCTAACGCCTCTCTTTGTTGTCTAATGCGGGACTGGCAGGCTCGGGACACTTGTATGTACCTATGAGCCGAGGACAATCATTGTCCCCAAGTCTCCTCCCTCGCCTGACTGAGAAAAGAAAACGCGCCCAACTCTGATGCCTGGGGCCCGGCTCGAGAAGAGCGGTCCTTAGAAAGTCCCGTTAGTGGCTCCAAATAAACCACCCTTGGAGCCCAAGCTTCGCCTGGGAGAAGGGTCTGTACTGTGCCCCCTCCGACACGGAAAATGGGACTCCAGGTCTTGGGGCGCACGGGCAGAGTGACTCCCGGCACGGGCTGTCCACCTGCGCGGGAGCGCACGAGACACAAAAAGCACACGCCCGCCCACGCTGTCACCCGCGCGCGCGCCCGCGCCTGCATTTCTGTCTCCTTGGGCAGCACTTCGCCCAACTGGCTCTGAAACTGCGGATGGGAAAGCCAAAAGCTGGCTGCCGCGCGAGCCTGGCCCGCCCGGCCGCGGGCGACCGCTGGAATGCATGGCACCAGGGTCCAGCACACGCCCGGCGCGCGGGCCGAGACCCTGCGGGCTCTGACACGCGCACGAGCGCCGCGCCGCCACCGCGGGGACGCAGGCCACAGCGCCAGCAGGCGGCGAGGGCGTGCGCGCCCGCGGTTCCCCAGTCCCTCCCCGCCTCGCCCCGCGGCCGGGCATGCGCAGTGCGCGCGAGGAGCGGGCGGGCCCTTTAAGACGGGTGCTGGGGAGCGCGCGCCGGCCCCGCCCACGGCCCCGCCCCGACGGGAGGTGAGCGCTCGTCGCCCGGCCGCTCTTTGTGCGCTTCTCGGGGTGGGGGTGGCGGCGGAGAGCGGTTGCTACGGGACCGGCGGGCGAGGCCGGCGCGCTGCGCCCTCTCCCGGATCTCCCAGGGGGAAGGCGGCTTTGGGGGGCGGGGCGGGCGCGCCGCTCCTCTCCGCGCGCACCCCCTCCGCGGCTCACCGGGGCGAACGCCCCTTCGGGCCCGGCGCGCTCTCCGGTTCTTTGTCCAGGGAGCCGCCTGGCTCGCCGCGCCCTTTGCGTCCCGCGGCGGGCGGTCCCGCAGAGCGGCTGGGCCGCGGTTCGCAGAGCCGGCCGCCGTCGGCACAGCGGAACCCCTGCCCAGGACAAGGAGCCCAGGCGGTCGCCGCCGCACTCGGGCTGCCTCGGGAGACCTCGTGGCGCCGCGGGGCGGTCCCGGGCTCAAAGGCAGAGGCTCCCCTGGGTGTGCCCTGCGTGACCCCGGCTGGAGGGAACGAGCGCTGTGGGCCGCGGTTTCTCATCCGTAAAATGAAGAAAATAATCCCCGCCCTTTCCACCTCGTGGGTCGTTGGGGGGATCAAATGCGACCGTGGATGGGCGCGCGCTTAGGAATCGGTAGGCAGTTCCGCGAGCGCCTTGACTTTCGAGAACGCGGAGCTGCAGCTCCCTTCCACGCGGGCTCACCTGGAGCTGTCTTGGGAAGGAGGTGCTGATTATTTCCCTGGGGAAAGGGGTTCAGACGCCACTTAAGAGCGGTTATTTATTTCCTCAGGATGTTGACGTCAGCTTCCCCGAGCCTGGTGTGTGTTTTTCTTAAAAGGGAAGGCTCGATGGGGGAGGCAGGTGGGAGGATGGTGCCGAGTCCTCCGAAGCAGCCACCTCCGACAGCTCCAGTAGGAAATTCCTGTGTTCTCTAGACCCGGTTTTTGGACTTGGAATCCAGCTAATTTGGGAACCAGGGTTCTGCCGAGATGGAGGGTTCGAAGTCAGGGGTCCTGGCTGGGGAGGGCCAGAGATGAGGCCGAGTCTCCCGCGCTCGCACAAGGCCTGTAAGCGGAAAGCAGACTGGAAAGGCGCTGGGAGCATTTCCATCTTGCTAAGACAACGGGCTGGTTTCTCGTCTCTTAGCTCCGTTCCTCTGAATTTAATAGCCTTCGGATTGGGCCTACCGAGGTTTCTGTTTCAAGGAGCAAATATGAAGGTAAAGTTCCTCGGCTGATGAGGAGCTGTGCACGGGCAATGGGGTGTAGGGAGAGGTCGCTTCTGCTAGGAGCTTGGCCACTCGTATTTTCAGAACTGCCATAACTCCTCCTTTTTGCATCTACAGCCATGAGAATTCAAATGGATTAATTCTGAAATTTGTTTAAACTTAGAGGATTGGATAGTTCAGGAGTCCCTGGGGTTGCTGGGTCATTACCCAGAAGGTGAATGCAACATTTCGCCAAGGTGACAGGTTTAATGTCATTCTTGCCTGCTAGATCCTGAAGGCAGCACTTGTATTTGCCTATAACTGCAAATGTTCGATGAAATCCTACATCTTCACCCACGTGAAGGATAAGCTGAACCCCTTACCATAGGAATTCATGGAAAGCTGCCGATCATGAGGTGCCCAGGTCACCCTTCACAGACGGGAACACGAGTAAAACGTACACAGAGGTCAGCATGCTTTTCTGAAGATAAAGACACCCACAAAATCGAAGGCACTCCGGAGAGCATGGGAGGGTGGTGAGAGTGAGAGAAGCGGTTATGATGTGCCACGGACTCAGTTTCCAGCCCCAGCTGCTATTCAGTGTCAGAGGCCGGCATCCAGCTTCCCACCTACCTCATAGGGTTGCGTTAGCGAGACGGATAATGATGGCAGAGGCTAACTAGTAAATTCCCAGGTACTGAGCAAATGTAGTAGGTGCTTTACTCACAGCTACTTCTCTGCTTGTATCCATTACTGACTGGTCAGGATATTTTGCGACACTTGACTGCTATTATAAAAGTAACAATCGAGAAATGTTAATTCTCTGTTAATGGCTTTAATAAGCCAAGATATCATAAAACTTCCAAAGTCCAGTTCTGTTTTTAAAATAATACATCCTAACGCCATGGTTTCAGACTTTCCCAGGCTCCTTTAGGATCCCAGAGCTTAACTAGTTTTCCTGATACAGAACACATTCCCTAAGGACTTCCTGATGTGGCCATAATGTTTTTTATTAGCACAAGAGAGAAGCTTGCAGAATGTGGTCTGGCAATATAATAGCGAATTTCAGTTGTCATAAAATGAGAAAAAGAAAAGTCACACAAAAACAAGATCAGCAATAAGACAACCTTGTCTTGTTTCCAGATGTCTCAAACTATTTTGCACACATCTTGCTTACTTTTGCAAATTAAATAGCTTACAAAAGAAACGGAAGTCTTCACGTGAAAACACACACACTCTCGGTCAACTCATTGAAGATTATTGAGCACCTCCATACTTTATTATAGGCACAGAGAAAAGTGTTGATTATACTGAACTGAAATGAAGAAGGTAGCAGAGGGGCAGAGGAGTGTCTTTTCCTTGAATCTCGGTCATGTCCGAATCCAATCACACAGCGAAGTAAGTTCCCGGATAGTAGTGAGTCGGCTTAGGGTCCTAGAAGGACTTCCCAGAGGAGGGGTACCTGAGTTGTGCTTCCAGTGAATGTGGTATGAGAAAGAATTGAGACTCGACCCTGGCACAGTGCATAGCATCTAGCAGGAGCTCTATAAATGCTTATTAAATGAGTGAGTGAGGAAGCCAAGTTACAGCGCCTTGAAAGTGTATTTAAAATTCTTAAGTATATACGTGAATAGCTCAGTCTCTGGGAAGTAGCTCAAGTGACACCAGCCACAATGGCATACTTTTGAATAAAATTAGTAATCACAGGTAACACTTATTAAACGCTTATTATGTGCCAAGAAGTTTACCAAATGCTTTACAATATCTTGTTTAATCTTTCTAAGTACTCAGAGGCAAGTACTTTTTTCTCCCTGTTTTACAAATAAAAGTAAGTCACTTACCCAAAACAGAGACAGATTTGCCTCCAAGCAGATGAAATGAAACTACAGGGCTCCTCATTTAACACAGACCCTTATAAGATCACATGAAATCACTAAAATTTTCACAAGTAAATTTTTTTTATTATTTTCCTTAAGGAGAACCCCTAAAATGATACAAGCTTCACACCCCACAAATCTTAGATCCGTTATTGTGCCGAGGGTCACACAGCTGGTATGTGGTACCCCAAGCCTATGATCTGAACCAACTTGAAGTTCCTTCCTGCCTGAGCTGTCCATTCTCAGCTGGAAGTTGAAAATATTTCCAGCCCTGCTTCTCACACAGGATTATAAAGATCACATGTGTGAGGGGACGTGAAAGCATTTTGATTTTTGATGTTCTCCTGTTGTCTTTGTATGGTTAATGTGTGTGTGACATATAACATGTAACACACATTTTTTTAAAATACTTTAATAATATAGGAAATGCTCTCCTTATGTTGAGTGACGAAAAAAGGAGACAAAGAATATTTGTGTGTGTGATGTGTGCATGTATGTGTTACTAAATGCTTAGAAAGCATTAGAAACAGAATGAATAGGCTACAAGGAATTACATCAAAATTTTAACAATGGTTATTCTTTAAGTAATGAGATCACAATTTTATTTTTATTTTACTTTTCTGTGTGGTTCAAGTTGTGAATATACATCTTTATTCAATTAATTTTTTAAAGTAATACGTGCTGAGTTTTAAAAATGAAATCATGCTGAAAAGCTTAATAAAATAAAACCACTCCCCATCCCATGCTTGCTGTCAATAGAAGCAGAAAACAAATCTAAAGCTAATCCTAGCACACATTTATATGGGCCCTTAAAATTAGCTTGACTTCTAAAATTAAACACCACTTAGTTAATAATTGGTAATAACCATTTTGCAATAAGAAAAGAGTAAGAAAAATAGAAAGTAATTTAAACATCTCTCAGAATTCAGGGAGGCCAGAAACACAATCTTCAGGAAGAAGGTGCCCTTTCTTCTTCCTGAGCAGAGATAAAATAGATCAGTGGAATTCAAGCATTTTTTACAGTTGAATTCTTCTTTGTTTCCCAAAGTCGTAAGTTGAACTCATATCTACAAAACTAACGAAATCCACAGAAGGTTAGAATCACAGGATGCGAGAGAACGTGTGGTTCAACACTGTCATCTGACAGCAAGCTGAAGGCCAGAGTAGGAAATGGCCTACCCAACGTCAAATGCCTATTGATATGGAGCCGGGCAGGAAGCCAGAGTGAGACATCCAGCGTGATGGGCTCTGTTGCTTTGTGATTTAAGGAAATCTGGTAAGGAAACACCTTCCATGTTTCATACTTTGGCTTTGGGGTAGTCTCATGGGTTAATACTGCTGATATCAAACCTAAGAGGTTGCTAAGAGAATCACTCCCCAAATCTAGACAGTAGACAATAAGGAAGGGAGCAGTAGTTTAGGATATTTAAAGACAGTTGGTCTCACTCACCCTTCCTCTCCATTTTCCTTTCCCTGAGCTAAAGAATGCCTTTTGGTGAAGGGCTGTCTCAACGAACTGTAGAACCCTGCTTGAGGGAGACAGAGGAGGTGCCAGCAGCAAAAGTCATCCCAGCGTGCGAATATTCTTCAAAGGACCTCCCTACCATGGAAATAAAGCAAAATAAAATGACCACTATGCATTGGCAAATGATACCAGGCGGGTACAGTGCTAAATACATAGTCACCTTCTCATTTAATTATCATACCATACCTGTAAGATATGTATTATCGTTTCTATTATATAAATTAACATTTCTAAGATCACGTTTCTAGGAAGAGTTGGAACTAGCGTTGGAATTTAGTGACTCCAGCTTCCAGATTCCTGCTGACTTCCTCAAATAGAAACAGGCTCATAAAAGACAGCCAGGACTGCGAAAGGACTCAGAGTCATCATGTAAAGTAAATAATTGAAGGAACTATGACTTTTTAGACAGAGGCTAATTGTATTTATTCCTTGGCGTTGAGAATGACAATGAGATTAAAATAATAGTAAATAAATACAAGATAAAATGCCACATAGTTAAAAGTGCTCAGTAAATAGAAGTTTAAAAGAATCACAATTGGAAAGGGACAGTAACCTATGGAGGGAATTGATGATTTTCCCGTATTTAAAAACTACTCAATGGGAGGCTTATACTCCTTAGGGCAGAACATGGATAGATATGATGGGAAGACAGATACTGGAATAAGATAAGAACTTCCTTAAGCTTAGAGCTGCCTGCAGGTGGGGTGGCCCACCTCACTGTGCGCACGCGCGCGCGCGCGCGCACACACACACACACACACACACACACACACACTCAGGAGACACCTGTAAAGGATATGTGCACTGACTGGCTGGATTAATAGGTGAATTTGGTGAGTGGTGACATTTTGAGTTTTCTTCAATTGGTCTGTTGACATTCAACTAGTCACTTAGCCTCTGAGCTTTGGTTTTCTCATCTGTAAAATAGGAATAATAGTTCCTATTTAGGTAGGTAACTCATATGGGCCCTTCTTTCCTGCCAGTGAGACGTAGATAAGATCTAGTGAAATGAGGGTTTTCTTGTCAGCCTTCTTACAAAGCAGGAGAATACAGAGTGGAAAATATTTAAAATTCTTTCATCTTTTTAAATACTTTATGACATCACACGTCTGTTCTCATCATTTCTTTAAAAAGTGATACAACCTAAAGAATTGTTGTCTCTATTAAACATCACCCCAAAAGTCAAGACACCAATGAAATACAGCCATGATATTCTCACAAATAACTTTGAACTATCATCCACTTTATTCTCATGATAAAATTACTTCTTTTTCATGCAATTTAATTAAAACAATAAAAATTATGTCAACGGTGCTGTTTAAATTTCAGCTCATAATAATCATTTTTATGTTCATAAATAATATCTTCTATAATTTTATTAAAATTCTCCAGTTATTATACTAAAATGTGTATGCAGCCATATAAATATTCACTGACCTTGAAAACCAAAGACACAGCGGTTAAAGAATGCTTTTGGGTTAGCACAGTTATTCGTAAACCTAGCCAAATATTTTAAAATATGAACCATGATAAGTTCTACATCTTAGGAAAAAAGAAAGAAAATAGTCTATAACCAGAAAATGTTAAGAAGCATTGTAAATATAAAGTATATAACAAAACACAGTGAAACATATGAAAGCATAAAACAACCAAATAAATAAAACAAATTCCAAGAAGTCAGTAATAACAGATTTGAGGAGAAAATCCTCCAACTTGAAGGAGGTTGATTCTCAGGTTTTATCTGCTCCACTTTGCAAAGGTTGAGATCATGGTCCCAGCAGCTAGACTGCCTGCATTTCACAGTTCCTGGACCTGCCTTGTTTTTGTGACCTTGAGCAAGTGTCTCTTTCTGTGCTCAGTTTCCTCATCTGTAAAATAAGGGTGTTTACAGTACCTTCCTCATTGCCGACATAGGAAGTGACATTTGCAGATTCAAGTGGTGATGCTCACATAATTGATAAACTGAAAAAGAAGAAAAATGGCCAGGCATAGTAGCTCATTCTTACAATTCTAGCACTCTAGGAGGGTGAGGTGGGCTTGAGCCCAGGAGTTAAGACCACCCTGGGCAACAAAGCAAGACCCCTGTCTTTACAAAAAATAAAAATTAAAAAAAATTAACTGGTCATGGTGGCACACCCCTGTAGTCCCAGCTACTCAGGAGGCTGAGGTGGGAGGATGGCTTGAGCCCAGGAGGTTGAGGCTGCAGTAAGCTGTGATCACACCACTGCACTCCAGCCTGAGCAACAGAGCCTGTTCCCCACCGTTCAAAAAAAAAGGGAAAAAGAAGAAAAATAATCAGCCCTTGTACTCTACCGTATTAACTATGTTATTCAACTGCAAAAATTAAGATGGTATATACTGGCATCAAAAGTTAACTAGCTCATTAAAATGGACTTATAAATTTAGAAAGAATTTCAAATTGAGGCTGGGCGTGGTGGCTCACGCCTGTAATCCCAGCACTTTGGGAGGTCCAGGCAGGTGGATCACCTGAGGTCAGGAGTTCGAGACCAGCCTGGCCAACACAGTGAAACCCTGTTTCTACCAAAAATAAAACATTAGCCAGGTGTGGTGGCACATAACCTGTAGTTCCAGCTACTCAGGAAACTGAGGTGGGAGAATTGCTTGAACCTGGGAGGTGGAGGTTGCAGTGAGCAGAGATTGTGCCACTGTACTTCAGTCTGGGCGGCAGAGTGAGACTCCATCTCCAAAAAAAAAAAAAAAAAAATCCAAATTGAGAAAAGGTATTTACTATGTGACAAAGGTGGAAATGTAAATGAATGAGGGGAAAGATCATTCCAAAAATTATGCTGAGACAACTGGCTTTTTAGAAGCATTACATTAGATTGAATTTTTTTCTTAACCTCACAGCAGCAACCCGATAAATTCCAGGAGGGTCAAGGAGTTCAGTTTCAAAAATGAAATTATGGAGAAGAATCAAATGGAATGTATGTGACTGTTTCTGTAATTATGGATTAGGGGGAGGCTTTCTGAACATGATCCTAATGGAGGAAATCATTTTGTGAAATACCTATATGTAGAAACTAAAACACGGTCCTGAACACATGGCATTCTGTAGCAGGGCTTCCCTAGGAGTGATGTACATAACCCCAGGTGTACCAGTGATAACCTCAAGAAGTACACAGATGATCCTGTTTTACTTTAATTATGTATTTATTTTAATTGTATTATAAAACATTATTAGTACAGTCAGCCCTCTGTATATGCAGGTTCCACATCTGTTGATTTCAACCAACCGTGGATTGAAAATATTTAGGGGAAAAAAACATTAAAAAATAACAATACAACAGTAAGAAATATTGCAAATTACCAAACAATACAGTATAACAACTATCTACATAGTATTTACATTGCATTAAGCATTATAAGTAATCTAAAGATGATTTAAAATATACAGGAGGATGTGCATAGGTTTCATGCAAATACTACACCATTTTATATGAGGGACTTGAGTGTTCTCAGATTTTGGTAGTTGAGGGGGATCCTGGAACACATCCCCCAAAGATACTGAAATATAACTGTATATAAAACCTGGGAAACCACTGGTATCAATGCTAGGTAGAACCTAAACTTGGTGTGTATGTTTTAAAAGGAAATCAACTTGAACTAAAATAGTACATGAATAATATTACAGTTAGTTCTCAGATTGAATAAGATATATACGTAATGCCAATATGGTGGCTCACACCCCTAATCCCAGCACTTTGGGAGGCCGAGGCACGGGGATCATTTGAGCCCAGGAGGTCGAGACCAGCCTAGGCAACATAGTGAGAGCTCGTCTCTACAAATAAATACAAAAATTAACCAGACGTGGTGGTGCACATCTGTAGTCTCAGCTACTCAGGAGGCTGAGGTGGGAGAATTGCTTGAGCACAGGAGTTCGAGGCTACAGTGAGCTAGGATCACGCCACTGAACTCCAGCATGGGCAACACAGCAAAACTTTGTCTCTCAGATAGACTGAGAGATAGATAGATATAATGCAAGTATTTATGAGTTAGTGAATATGTCTTCATGCATGACGTAAAAGGAGCAGGAAAAAATTGTTAGTTTATAATATGCTCAGAGCACTTACTTTCTACGACTGTTAGTTGCTCTCTTTTAATAATTCCAATAATCCAAAGAAATCGGTACTATCGTTATCTCCATTTTTTGCCCTAAGGAAATAGTTTAGCTGGTAAGTGGCAGGCAGATCCATGCTGTCCAAAGTCAGATCCGCTCTCACTTTTCATCATCAAGGTACGCTAACGGATGAATTTTAGAATTATATACGTACACACACACACACACACACACACACACACACACACACAAATGCACACATATACATATATATGTGTGTGTGTGTGCCTATTTGCCCACATGGAATATATCTAAATATTCAAGTTATAAACCAGGCTATCAGTTGCTGAATAGGACTCCTATGGGAGGTCTGAACCTCCTACCCTGACAAATAGAACTTCATCGTGACCTGAAAGGCCAGGTTAGAATTTAGAACGTCCATCCTCCTGAAGTTCTGCCCTAAACCCTGGCCACAGTGGAGAGGAGGGCCTGGGTCCGGAGCCACGGCTCACACCTCCCTTCTTTCCCCTGCTGCACTCCAGGCTCCATCCCACAATGGGAGAGGGTCTCAGGCACATGTGTGCAGACACCCCAGTTCCATCCATGCCTCATCGCCTACAAAGAGTCACTCCATGGACAACCCTTGGGCTGGGGCCTGCGCATTTGCGGTGGAAGACCTGGATGAGCTGTCAGGTGGGAAGTTCACGCAGATGCCGAGGAAGGGGAAGAGGTGCATGGGCTTCAAGTCCTACTGGACTTCATGCTCTAGGCAGGGCCACAGCCAGAGGACAGCGATAGTGAGATCCTGCAAAGCCTGGGCCCAGGGCAGGGGCCTACACATGACTTATAACTATTTGAATTAGAAAATAACATAAAATGTCAGCAGGGCGTCGTGGCTCACGCCTGTAATCGCAGCACTTTTGGAGGCCAAAGCGGGAGGATCACAAGGTCAGGAGTTTGAGAGCAGCCTGGCCAATAAGGTAAAACCCTGTCTCTACTGAAAAAAATACAAAAAAAGTTAGCCAGGCGTGGTGGCACACATCTGTAGTCCCAGCTGCTCGGGAGGCTGAGGCAAGAGAATTACTTGAACCTTGGAGGCGGAGGTTGCAGTGAGTTGAGATGGTGCCATTGCACTCCAGCCTGGGTGAGCCAGTGAGACTCCGTCCCAAAAAAAATAAGAAGAAAAGAAATAACATAAAATAACTATTGAGATAGAGACTACTATCTTCATCTTATGTATGAGCAAAGAGCATAGGTAAACCTATATACTGTTGGACAGGATGATTGTAAAAAAAAAAATCCTTCCACCTGGAACATCTCTATTTCTTTTTTCCCTTTTCCTTTCTCCCTTCTGTTCCTTCCTTTCTTCCTTTTCTCCATGTTTCCTTCTTTCCACAGATACTTAGAGCATGACCTATGTGCCACGTGCTGCGTGGCACTGGCGTTCAGAGTAATCAAGACAGAAAGGCTCTCAGGGAGTTGAGAATCCAGTGAGGAGACTAGCATTGATCACACACAAATAAATGTGTAATTACAAACCAGGACCAGTGTACTGACAGGTAAGCATGTGTTGACTGGTTTGTTGCCTTTGATGGAAGGCTCCCTGCTGAGACAGGGAGAGATGTAAATCTGTTGTTCCCCTGAAGCCAGGAGCCTTGCATGTTTTCACAAACCTCCAAAATGGATACGTTTCATACAGCTAAGCGGAACTGGGAATGCTTCCTACAAGCATAGAAGCTAATTTTATTCAGTCAACTCTACTACTTTATCGCTGCTGTAGAACTTCCCTAGAAACTTCAGAGACACAAATTCCTGCCGTGATACAAAGCCAATTGTCCAATTATAGAAGCTGGGGGGTCACTAGAAGACTCTGATACCAAATTCTTATGGAAATGCAGGAGGTGGTGTGGGGGAGGATCTCCAAGCGCCTATAGGAGACTCGTTTCCCGCCCCCCCCCCACCATCCCTGCCCCAGGAAATAGAAGAGGCAGGAATCCGATGAATGACACTTGGTATGCCATCACTTTTCTTCCATTTACCCTACACTAGAAGATTTCTAGTAAAACAACGCTCAAGGTGTGGGGTATGGGCAGCAGTCACTTCGGAACGAGGGCAAAAACCCAGCCAGATACTTTGGTCAGCGAAAAACAGTGGGTTGGCCCCAGCTCCTTACAGCTGTGGCCAGATTGATGCAATTGGTACTTGGCTATTCGTGTTCTCCACGTGGGTTTAGGCAGGGAAGACCTAGAAGCATTTTATTATAAAATAGCTTTGTGTTGAGAATCCTAAAATGAAAATTCGCTTGTGTCGTTAACACCGGCAAGGTGGATTTTTGATTGCCTGTTGATCTTACATCTTTTCACTAACGCTTTTCCTTGTTTTGGGTAAGGAAGAAACTCCCATGCAACTTTCCTTGGGAAAAGAACGGTTCTACCTTTACCAATTGGGCAAACATTCTCCAAGAGGCAAAAGCAGCTTCTTTCTCCCACCTCTCCTCCCCCCCTGCAGAGAACATCCAGCAGAGGAAACCCTTAATCGTTAAATTATATTTTAGCACACACATGCTTTTCTGCACCTTCCCTGTTCAGGTTTGGCACAGGTGTCCCAGACTGGAAGGCGCCCGTGGGACCTGGCAAGCCCTGGGCTGAGTATCCAGCGTGTCATGAGAGTGTCCTCTGCTGCTGGACAGATGCCCGAGGTTGCCCTAGGGACCCCGGCCACTGGGAAAGAGCTGCCCTTGCCCTCTGAGGCGTTGGTGGCATCCCACTCCATCTCCTGCACCCAGATGGGCAGTAACCACCTGGATGCATTCCCTTTAAGTTACTCACAAACTGCACAGTGAGTAGAGGGTTTCTTTTTTTCTTTCTTTGCCAGGTTTGGGAAAACATCAAACCCCAGAATCAGAGCTGAGAAAAGAAGGAGGAAGTGACCGAGGAATCTGCACTTATGTCTCCAGAGCATCTTTTAGCCTAAGAGCCTAAAACTTTTATAAACTTTTCAAGTGTCGCCAAGCAAGGAGTGAATACTAATGCTGTCTGCCTGCTTGGTCAAGGCTGAGGCAGAGTAGGATAGAAACCACACTCCCTTAGAGAAGCCTCGGAAGCCTCCAGGACTGACCCCCAACCCCACTCCACCCTCTCCCCCTCCCCCTCCTCCTCCCCCTCCCCCTCCCCCTCCCCGTCCACCTCCCCCTCCCTGTCCTCCTCCCCCTCCTCCTCCCCTCCTCCTCCCCCTCCCTGTCCTCCTCCCCCTCCTCCTCCCCCTCCCCGTCCTCCTCCCCCTCCTCCTCCCTTCCCTCTCCCCCCCCGTCCACCGCCCCCTCTTCCTCCCCTCCCTCTCCTCCTCCCCCTCCTCCTCCCCCTCCCCCTCCTCCTCCTCCGCCCCTCCTCCCCTCCTCCTCCTGCTCTTCCTCCCCCTCCCTGTCCTCCTCCTCCTCCTCCCCTCCCTCTCCCCCTCCTCCTCCCCTCCCTCTCCCCCTCCCCCTCCTCCTCCCCCTCCCTCTCCCCCTCCTCCTC
>CAUYQU010043375.1:0-17269 GCA_963574635.1 Cheracebus regulus | reverse complement strand
TGTGGCTCCTCTGCCGGGAATCTCCCGGTCTGTGGGCAACAAAAATTCGTCGGAAAGTGCAGCGTCCACTCGTTCTCTGCGCTTTCACTGGGAGCTACATTCCTGGGCTGTTGCTAATCGGCCATCTTGGATCTCTCTCCCGGTGCTTTATCTTCTAAGTATTCTTGTTTATTGATGTAGTGACATGTTACAAGAATTTTATCTCAGAGAAATTACCTCCCACAAAGATGGCGACATTAGAAGAACCTGCATAATAATATGCTTTAATTGTGTTATGAAGTTATTTTACTACTTCTCTGAAAGTTCAAAATTGTTACCATTTATTTTCTTGGTTACCTACCTGTTTTCTTAAGAACTATGCTTAATGATTAGCATATGTTTCTGCACAACTCCTCTCTGATATCAAGTGTCATTTTCTTCATTTTATCATTTGGACCTCAAGGTTCTGAGATGACATGTGATTTGTCCAACATTAGAGAATGGTACAATTGAGAACACTAGAAAATATTGCAGAGCAATAAACTTAAACTGAGATAAATATTTTCTCTAAATGAATCACATGCTTGGACCTTAAAATAGAGATTAGGTAGCTTTTTCTTAAAGCTTCACATAGGTAGAATCCGTCAAGCATAATATCTTGTTTTCAAGAGGCTTTAGTCTGCTCAAGGTAAAATACAACTTTAATTTCTTGCTGAAGATGGTAATATTACTCTTGAGTGAAGACTATACTTTCAGGGATAATTTCTATAGTTTGTAAATCTTGGGTGCTATATCAAAGTGAATCAATTTGTCCACCAGATATGTGTGGCAGGTGTTCTGTTAAAGTCTGGGGATACAAAAGTGGTAAACAGTGTTTATTGTCATCTGAAAACTTACAATCTTGTAAAGAAAAACAAGACTAAGAACTATAGCCAGGTGCCATAGAACATTTCAGTCAATGAAGGACCGTGTATATATATATAAGATTATAATTGACCTGAAAATTTCCACCTAGCGATGTTGTCGCTGTTGTAATGCAATGCATTACTTATGAGTTTGTGGTGATGTTGGTGTGAACAAACCTGCACTGCCAATTTTAAAAAAGTATAGCATACACAATTATGTACAGTCTGTGATACTTGATCATAAACAACTCACCGGTTTTTGTATTTATTATAACAGACTTTTTATTATTATTTTAGAATATATTCCTTCTACTTACACAAAAAGCTAACTGTAAAACAGCCTCAGGCAGGTCCTTCAGGAAGTATTCCAGAAGAAAACATTGTTAAATTAGTGTGTGTTGAAATAGTATATGTTACTGCCCTTGAAGACCTTCTGGTGGGACAAGGTGTGGAGGAAAACAGAATATTGGTGATCATGACCCTGTGTAGGCCTAGACTAGTGGGTGTGGTTGTGCCTTAGTTATTAACAAAAAAGTTTAAAAAGCAAAAATATATACAATAAAAAATTATAAAAATAGTAAAAAAATGGTCTGGGTATGGTGGTTCACGCCTGTAATCCTAGCACTTTGGGAGGCCGAGGCAGGTGGATTGCTTGAGCCCAGGAGTTTGAGACTAGCCTGGGAAGCATGGTGAGACCCCATCTCTATAAAATATTTAAAAAGTAGCCAGGCATGGTGGCAAACATCTGTAATCTCAGCTACTCAGGAGGCTGAGGTAGGAGGATTGCTTGATCCTGGGAGGTTGAATCTGGAGTGGGCCCTGATTACGCTGGTATCCTCCAGTCTGGGTGGCAGAGCGACAGTCTGTCTCAAAATTAAAAAAAAAAAAAAATTAAAAATAGTAAAAGCTTATAGAGTGAAAATATAAAATATTTTTGTACAACTATACAATGTATTTGTGTTTTAAGCTAAGTAGTATGAGTCAACAAGTTGAAAAGTTTATAGAGTTAAAAAAATTACAGTAAGCTAAGGTTAATTTATTGAAGAAAAAAGTTTTTAAAAATATATTTAGTGTAGCCTAATTGTACAGTCATGTCCTAGGTCTTCACATTTACTCACCAGTCACTCACTGACTTGCCCAGGGCAACTTCCAGTCCTGCAAACTTCATTTATGAAGTGCCCTATACAAGTATATAATCTTTAAATCTTTTATGCCATATTTTTATTGTGCCTTTTCTATGTGTATCTAAACAAATACTTATCATTATTTACATCTGCCTACAATATTCAGTACAGTAACATTCTAGACAGGCTTGTAGCCTAGGAGCAATAGGCTATAGCCTAAGTGTGTAGTAGGCTATACCATCTAGGCTTGTGTACACACACTCTGATGTTATCATAAGGACTAAATCACCTAACAACACATTTCACAAGACATATGCCTGTCATCAAGTGATACATAGCTGTATTGAAAATTGAAGTAAATTACAGAGTCAAGTGAACAATATACATATATGTATATACACACACACATGTACACAAGTACATGAATACCTTAGCAAATAAAATTGTCTAAGGTGATCTGTAATATTAAATTGTTGTTTAACAATAAATTAAGATCACAAATGGAAACAAATAGCAATGCCACTATACCTGGGAAATAGCAATAGGAGGAAGCCGTGACTATCCATAGGAATAAACAGTCACAAGAAGGGTCAATAGAACAAGGCAAGAGCCATAGCTGTAGAAGATGGGCTGCCCAGCAGAGGAATGCAGACGTTGCTAACCCGGCCCTGACCTATTTCTCTTCCCAGAAATCTGACCTCCAGCTTTATCTATGTTTTTACAAATGGCAAATGACAGGATTCCATTCTTTTTTTTTTTTTTTGAGACAGTTTGACTCTTTTGCCCAGTCTGGAGTGCAATGGTATGATCGTGGCTTGTTGCAACCTCTCCCCACCAGCCCCACCCCCTGACTTCAAGCAATTCTTCTGGCTCAGACTCCCAATAGCTGGGACTATAGGCATCAACCACCATGCCTGGCTAATTTTGTATATCAAAATTTTGTATTTCATTATGCTGGCCAGGCTGGTCTCAAACTCTTAACCTCAGGTGATTTGCCTGCCTTGGCCTCCCGAAGTGTTGGGACTATAGGCATCTGCCACCATGCCCGGCTAATTTTGTATTTGTAGTAGAGATGGGGTTTCACCATGTTGGGCAGGCTGGTCTCTAACTCCTGAGCACAAGTGATCTGCCCACCTCGGCCTCCCAAAATGCTGGGATTACGGGTGTGAGCCATTGTACGCAGCCAATTTCATTCTTCTTAATGGCTGAAAAGCATTTCTTTATTTTCTTTTCTTTTATAAATGAACCTGCTTTAACATTTTACTCATGAATCATGGCTCACATGTATAGCAAGAAAGGGTTTGGTGAATAGGGAAATTCCCAGAATAGAATGAACACGAAAAGGACCATAGTGATGAAGCACAGACAGCACACTCAGTCTCAGAACAGTCACCAGCCACCAAGGAATTACCTGATCATCTGAATGGGACTGAAAACAATCCAGTGAGTCCCCAGAGGCTCCTGCTCATTGACTCTTTCACAGTAGATGACAGTAGATGACATGCGGAAAAATAGCTAAAAATGGAGGCCCAAAGTAACTAACCATTGACTGTGCGTAATGGAAGAAAGACCCATTTGGAGATATCTGTACCAGTGAAACCCAAACAATGTGGTTGAGAGTTATGAGGATGATAATTTTTAGGCCTGGAGACCCAGTCTATCTCACTCAATGCAGGAGCTGTGAAGCAGGGGGGATTCCATATTAAGAACAGAATAGCAGAGCTTCTATTTGTATCCTGCCCAATTGGGAAGGCTGTACAAATCAGGGCTAACATCCCTGGCCTTCCCGTGAGAAACATGGGCAGCAGCTTCAGGTGGCCACAGAGAATGCAGTCAGCTTTCTTAAAAGACTTCTTCATGCTTGATAGGCAGTGCTGGGCAATAACAGTGTACCAAAATTACTTCATTCTGTCTTTTCTGCATGTAAATTGATTTGTTCCTCTGTACTGTTCTGAAGAGCCCAGCACATGCGATACAGCATACCTACTCAGCTACAGATTTCCAGTTTTTGTTTCTGTCTATAATTGTTTTGGTATTTTCCTGCAAAATTCTAAAAATATGTTTAAAACTTTTCCTTCAGGATTCACAATTTCAAAACAATCAAATTTTTAGTTCATTAAAAATCATTTTACTTGTCTCTGCTACCCAACTCTTATTATCTCATTATTATTTTCAGTTTGTCTAGTAGTTATGTTTGTAACTTTTGAAGTGCTTTCTCAAGCTCTATTTCTGGATCTACCCTGTTTATGTATCTATGTTCTTAATATTCACAAGGTCCCATAACAATTGGAATGTTTATGTATTTCTTAAATAATCCGCTCCCAAATTCTGTCAACTCTAACTCTGTGTGTGTGTGTGTGTGTGTGTGTGTGTGAGAGAGAGAGAGAGAGAGAGAGAGAGAGAGAGAGAGAGAGAGAGAGAGAGAGAGAGAGAGATGGAGTCTCCCTGTCTTGTCCAGGCTGGAGTGCAGTGGCATGATCTCAGCTCACTGCAACCTCTGCCTCCCGGGTTCAAGTGATTCTCCTGCCTCAGCCTCCCAACTAGCTGGAACTATAGGTGTCCACCACTATTCCCAGCTAATTTTTGTATTTTTTAGCAGAGACGGGGTTTTGCCATGTTGGCCAGGCTGGTCTCAAACTCTTCACCTCAGGTTATCCACCTGTCTCGGTCTCCCAAAGTGCTGGGATTACAGGCATGAGCCACCACACCTGGCCAACTCTAACATTATTTTTAAACAGCTAATTTTTGTAGAGTTTAAATGATTTTCTGTGACTATAATTAAGTTGTCCATACTTTGTTTCTATGTTGATTTAATCATACTTTTGCTATTAATATTGTGTAAATTTCTTTCTCCATAGATCTAAGACATGCACGTGAATGAACACAATGAATAAAAGTCACACCTGAGAAGTTTCAAGATAATATTTTTGGATATCATTTTTTTAAATAAATACAAATTTTTTTTTTGAGACAGGATCTCTCTCTGTTGCCCAGGTTGAGTGTAGTGGTGGGATCACGACTCACTGCAGTCTCGACCTCCTGCACTCAAGTGATCCTGCCACCTTGGCCTCCCAAAGTGCTGGGATTACAGGTGTGAGCCACCATTCCTGGCCAAGTATAATTTTTTAATGTTTATAATCCCATATATTCTCAAAGTAATGTTCATTGTAATTAACTTTAGCCTTAGCCATTGTTTTATTGCACAGATTTATAGGTTTTTTTTAGAATTTGTAATTGCCTTTTTAAATTTGTTGTTGATATAACTAACATACAATTTCTTTTTAGATTTTTTAAAACTTTTTTCTCTTAAATTTTTTGTACTCTTTTTTTCTTCTTTTTCTTTAGAGAAACAGTTATTAATAACATACAATTTCATCTTCTCACTAACATTGCTAATAATTGGTTCTAAAATTTCTTAATCATTGCCTTTCTTCTACTAAAGCCGCTTTTATTTTTTTAAAATAAAATTCTTGAAAATTTTGTAACTTGAAAATTCTTTTGTAACTTGAATTTTGTAACTTGAAAATTCTTTTGTAACTTGAATCATGTACTATTTATTTCTGCTAAAAATTTGTCAAAGTATTTCTCTTTTCTGGACTGCTGGACTAGGGCCATAATGGTATTCATGACCTTCCCTAAAATAATTACCGCTACTTTAAGTCAGTTTTTAAAGTTCACAGATCATAGTGTATTTTTTTAAAAGCATTGGGAATTATTTATTTCCAAGATTCATGATTGCAGACATTCTGTGGTCAGCAAATGGTCTCAAAGGAAGTCCACTGTATATATCTGACTTGGAAGGAAAATCACTGATAGGAGAGTGAATTCTTTGGCTTCCTCATCTACGCCATGCACGTCAGTGCTTCTGTCTCCTCCTTGGCCAGTAGCGCAGTGTCTAGGCAGATTAAATTCTTAGAAGGGTGCTGGTCAGCCAGAGATCACAGATGGGCAAAAGTTGGCTTAAAAAAAATTCAGTGTCCCATAATTGGATTCTCCACTGCTGCAAACTCTACTGTGTGCCACTGTCTGCCATTTGCCTATGCCTATCCTGGGCTGCTCTTCTAAATTTCCCTTGGCAGTAGCTTTAAGTCCCTGTCTCACCCAACATTGGACTTTCTTGATTTGTGAGTGGAATTTGCAAGTGTAAAGGTGTAAAGGTGTCCTGTACTGTTTGTTCCTGAGGCATGATTTCAAGTAAAATGGCATTTTACCACCTGCATTAATGGGAAATGTCTTTCTTTCTTTCTTTTTGAGACTGAGTCTTGCTCTGTTGCCAGGCTAGAGTGCAATTGCACAATCTTGGCGCACTGTAATCTCCTATTCCCTGGTTCAAGTGATTTTCCTGCCTCGGCCTCCCAAGTAGCTGAGATTACAGGCATGTGCCACCACACCTAGCAAATTGGTATATTTTTTGTAGAGACGGGGTTTCACCATGTTGGCCAGGATGGAGGAAATTACTTTCTATTAAACTTCTGAATAATGTGTTCATAATGTTTATAATGTGAAGGAAAAGGCAGGGTGTGGTGGCTCACGCCTGTAATCCCAGCACTTTGGGAGGCCAAGGTAGGCAGATCTGCTGAGGTGGGCGGATCACAAGGTCAGAAGTTTGAGACCAGCCTGACAAACATGGTGAAACCCAATCTCTACTAAAAAAATACGAAAATTAGCTGAGGGTAGTGGCACATACCTGTAATCCCAGCTACTTGGGAAGCTGAGGCAGGAGAATCACTTGAACCCAGGAGGCAGAGGTTACAGTGAGCCAAGATGGCACCCTGCACTCCAACCTGGGTGACAGAGCAAGACTCTGTCTCTGAATGAATGAATGAATGACTAAATAAATAAATAAAGTGAAGGAAAAATGTCAAGCATTTCACTAACAAATGAAAGCAAAGCTCACAAGACTCTGCCAGAAGGGAATTCCAAGAACACTTCCCTCATCATTTCTCCTTTGAGCTCACAAATCTGTAAGTTGGTGATTTAGTCTGGGCAGCTCTTCAGGTCTCAGCTGGGCTCACTCATGGGACTGGGGAATACCTGGCTATCAGCTGGTGCCTCACAGGTCTGGAGGTTGGCTGGGGTGACTTAGTTGTGCTCCACGTCTCCCTCCAGCAGGCTGGCCCTGGCATGTTCTCATGGTAAAGGCAGAGCTTCTATTGGAGTACTTGTCTCCGGGTACTTTTTTTTCCAAGCTCCCAACATAGGCTTATTTACTGTGCTTCCCAAGTCCACTTCACAGTTTCTCCACAAGATTTCAGTCATTTTACATGAAGTAGAGCAACAGTATTGCAGACCCTCTTCTTGGCCACAGGAAGTCAGCAGATTAAGGAAGGGAAGAGGGGCAAGGAAAGTAGTAGGGCCAACTGCTCTTGGTAAAGCACAAATAGTAGCTGGAAAGTACCAACCACAGGGAAGGCAGAAGAGCAGCTTCAGGGCGGACACTCCAGGCTCCAGAGAAAAGCAGATGCCAATGCCAGTCCTGGCTTCTCTACTCACCATGGGCAGGTTATTTATCTCCTCGCCTCAGATTCCTTGGAGGTGAAATGAGATAATGCTTTAAGGCTGTTGTGAAGATCAGATATAAACATGGAGCTTGGCGCAGAAGCTGTTGCACAGGCACTCAAGGAAATGATTATACTAGGACTTAGGTGGGGGAATACTGTGGGCTTTAAAAGAAATCTCTAGCCTGAGGCTGATACTGCTGGCATGAAGACAAGGACAGAGACAAACATTTCCCTTGACTTCTTTTCACTTTCAGAAGTCCACAGGCAACTTGCCCCAGTCTTCTGACTCCGATACCACTACCCCACCTCAAATCCTGGACGTGGGCACTGTATTATCCTTACACCTGTGGAACTCTCAGTTCCCCAGGCTGGTTCCCCAGGCTGGACCCAGCTAAGAGGTGCCCCTGCTACATCAAACATCTGTGGCCTCTGGGGAGTGAGTGCTCTGGAGTCTACTGGTCCTTGCCTGGGTCCTATGCTGGGAGGCAGAGGTGTCAGTGATTCCAGCTACTGGGATGCCTGGTGGCTGGCCTGGGGCCAGGAGCATTCCAGCCAAGTGTTGCCATCACTAGTGGCCCCACAGGAGGCCTTTTAGCTCCTCACCTGGTGCCCTAGACACAGGCAGAGAGCATGGTGCCCAACCCCAAGCATGTAGTCTCATAGTGAATTAATGAAACAGCAACAAGATAGATAAATTGTCCCACTGGTCCTTTACCTAGGTTCTTTCCAACAGGTTTGGAGAGTGAGGGTGTCTCCTTATCCTCATTAGCACAAGACATCATTCATGTTGAACAGTTTAGACAGTATGTACAACAGGAATGGGTTTAGTGAACAGAGATTCCCAGGATAGCCAGGATGAATTAAAAAATGAAAAAGACAAAAATGACAAAGTTCAGATAGTATACTCCACTTATTAATTTATGACAGTCACCAAACACTATGTAGCTTTCTGTTCTATAGTTGACCTCTGTTATCCTATGAATAAAGTGGACCACAAGTCCAGTGAGACTGGAGCCTGCTGTTGATTGACTCTTACAGTAGACAGCAAGGAGGAAAACATCTGTACTTGGAGTTCCAAGGTAATGAGCAAATTATTCTATGTAACAGAAGAGTGGCCCATTTGGAGATAGCTGTACTAATGGGACCCATATGATCCAAATGAGAGTTATCAGGATGAGAAATAACTTTCTAGCTGTAAGGAACTCCATCTTTCCCTCACTCTGGTGTCTGCTCAGGGACCTTGGTATAGAGGTTGCACCCTGAAGAGAGTGCTGGTGATGTGAAGGTGGTCAGGGAGCTGGAGAGTCCCTCTCATCACTTATCCCATTCAGAATCCACTTACTTTCCCCTGAAGTTGATATATTGCCAGCATCTTCTTTTCAGATCTGCAGAACATGCAGAATGAGGTCATTGTGTACATGGTCCTTAAGGGAAGCTGAAGAGTCATCCTCATCGCTGCTAAGATTTTCCAGAATCCACTCAAGATTACGTGAAGTTGACATATGGGAACCATCTTCTTCCTCATCCACTGATTTGCCAGATGTTATGTTGAGAACTTCAGGAGAAGCTGAAGAGTCTTCATCTTTATCGCTGCCTTCATAAATGATGTCCAGAGACTTGTATTCCATGTTCTTGAGGCTGCCTTGGTCTTCCATGGGGCTTTCTCCAATGCCCTGCAACAAGGAAACTGCTTCAGTATTGTTCTCAGCAGAAAGATTTTCATTTGCTTTTGACCAAAGATGAGGCCTCCTTCTCTGACCTGTCACTTGGAAAATCCCCTACCCGATCTTCATTGGAAATTTCAATGAATTGTTCCCTAGCATGTACTCTGTTATGTGGCCAGATGGTTTTGACCCACTGCTTGGGGCAGGCAGCCTATCTTCTGGACCACTGAGGATATGTTTCTCACAGATGGGACTATCTGGGGTTGGTGTCACAGGTAGTAGAGGAATTTACCAAGACAGTTGTAGGTAAAGAAAGGCAGATTTATTCAAGAAAGTATGAACATTTGTTGCAAAATTGCAGTGGGCAGCACAGCAGAGAAGGGACTCTCTGCAAAGAGGCAGGGGTGGAAGGGAAGTTTTACAGGGTTGTACTGCATGGGGCTATGTGCAGAATAAGGCCATTGTGTGGAATGAGGTCATCTCTCAGAACAATTGTTTATTATTCTTCCCTACCTGGGGCCTTTCTCCACCTGAGGCCCCTTCCTCATTGTTGCTTACTTATCAGGAATCTACATTCCCCCATGACAGAATAGCAATGACAAATCTTTGGCATTGGGGTAGAGGTCTCATGTTCCAACTGCTTCCTGTTGACCAAGGGCATAGAGTTGACCCTACCTATGTTTGTTGGTCTATCGGGAAACCCTGTGAGTCATTGTCCTGGGTTGTGGGACCTGGGATATTGGATCATGCTGGAGGAAGGCATTCATGGGAGAGGGGGAGCATGTCTAGGCAAAACTGGCCTCCAGCTGAATGGGAGACTCCGAAAGGTAGCAGGCATCATTGAGGAGAGACTGCTATCATGTTGATAGCACCATTTGAAGGTGAAACTACTGAATTCTAGAAGATAAAATTTTGTTTCTTGAGCCAGTTACCAAAACAGCAAAAAAATCCTTTTGTAGTATAACTGTTTTTCCATATGGGAAGCCCATTTAAATAACCGGGAATTTAAACTTGATGGAAAAAAATACTTAAATTTAGTTAGACACAGTATAGGGAACAAATTTTAGAGAGACTATTATATCTTAATTACATACAACGTTCCATTTATGGATTTCCTTTCATGAATTTTCTCATGATTTACACAGATCATCTACAATGTTCCCAGACTTTCTGACTTGTCCTAAGCATCCCTCTTTCTTAAACAAGCAGTCATTTTACTTTAGGACAAGAATTTACCATACAAAATCCTTTCTCATGTAAAATCTTCATAACCTCCATTACTAAAAATACCTCTTTATAACTTTATGTTTTTCTTGTTTTCTGGTTCCTTTTATCTTGCTTTATACATAACCATTAAATAACCTTTGAATTAGACAAAAGTTATTTTCCTTTTGTTAGGAATTTGTGGTTTATATTGCATGTTGCTGTGTGAGTTCTTTGGAAGGGAAGCAAATGAGGAGGTTATTTATATATTGTAGAAGTTGTTCCATCAAGAGATTATTCAGTTAGCTTTCTTGCTAGGGCTTGTCTGAATAAGTATGGGCTATTTTAAATGCCTGGGATAGGACTATTTAGGTTGAAGTTGTTTAGTAAAGATGTAGGTAGCTTTCTCAGGAGAAATGGGGCTATCAGAGGGAAAGATGAATTCATAGGTTGAGTAAATATTAAGCAGGGACCCATCTTGGAAAGTATGCTTTTTCCCCAAAGAGGTGTGGGGTATTTAGATGTTACCAGGGCATAGAGGGAAAATGGTAATTGATCCCTTAAGTAGTATAAAGGGGTGTAGACTTTTCTTTTGGAGGGAGAGGGTGCCACCTGTTCCCATTACCTAACAGGAATTGGAGGAGAGTTGCTTAGAGAAGGAGATTAGTACAGAGTCAATGTAAGTCATTTAGCCAAAATGATAAGTCCAAAATTTTTAAAAGGCAAAAATCTTTACTCGCTGATAGAGGGGAGACTCAACTTTCAAAACAGGCTGCAATAAAGACAGCATGAGGACAGCTGAATCTGTCTCCTTTTTCTTCCCTCCTTTTTCTGTCATTCATTTAAAAGGCAAACAAAATTATTTCATTTTTTTTTATATTACATGAAAATCTTGTTTAAAAGAGAAAGTCAAATTGCACCTTTGTACTTGTTTCTATTATTGTTAAATCCAATTCGTAATAAAATCATATAAATAAATCTATCCAATCTTTATTAGCTTGACTGTAAGGTAAGATTTCCATAAACCTCTCATAACCCTTTATCGTTTTCTGTTAAAGAGCAGATTAATTATCTAAGAAAACTATTAGTCAGACACATGGCCCAGATGCTGGACCTGCAGTAGTGTGCTTTTATTTCAATGTTCAACCTATGGGGAAACTAAACAGTCCTCTTCAAATCTTAGCCAGCTTTTTTATATCCATAGAACTTTTTACAACATCAGCCTTACACAACTTACTTTTTTACTTGCTTAAACCTTCAGTTTTATCCCATTACTCTTGTAGATTAGGCCAATCCTTAAAATCCTCTGAGCAAGAAAAAATTACATTTCCTTTAACAAAAGCCACATTTCCATGCCTTCTTATAACCCACCAAAAACACATTCTACTTTCCTTTTACACCTTGCATGTAAACTGTTTCTCCAGTAGTCTCAAGTACATGTTACAATGTTAACTCTCAGAAACTTTTATTTTTGGTGAAAAACCTGATGAGTAATTTTAACTGTATATAAGATTGCAGAGCTCAGGACAAGGACAGAGCTGAAGATAATGTCTGACTCTTCCCAGCCTAGCCATGGGATCAGGCTAACTCCGTGTCTTCAGGGCTTACCTGGAATCTAACAGCTATAAAATGAACAAGTCAATTATTAAAAGTCATAGAAACAGTTTATAGCCTTAAAGCATCTGGCAAACAGTATCTGCCTAATTTAGTTTAAATGTGTAAACTTTGAAGACATCTTTTGCTTTACCAATAATCTTTAAACTGTCTTTTTAAAAGATTATTAGAGTCACGTGACCTAAAAGGCATTAAAGTATTTTTCTGACAATATGTTCAAGTGCTTATTTTTCTTTAAGCCAATTAGAACTCTTTATATAAACATCATACACACAGCACATATAAAATACACAGACAGAAATCGAGAATTAAGACAAAATTCCATCAACTGAGAAGTTTTGAGAGAGAAAGCAGGGGCTTTAAAAACCAATGTCTGTACACATATAGCCCAAATATAAGCTTAAAGTTGATTTCTAACTACAGAGCTTTTTAAAGAATAATCTTTAAAAAATCTTTTATTACCAGATTTTAGTCAGTAGAAATGACTAGTATTTCTGGATTTTGAATCTTTTACTGACGGTAATTTAGTCCATGATATCAATAAGCCTTAACTAGGAGGATGACTTAAACAGAGACATATGAGCTGTCTCCAAAGAGATGGTCAATGATTTACAAGATCTAGAATTGCCCCAAACGTCAATCAGATAAAAGAAAATTTCAAGACAGGAAATCAGAAGCTGTTCATAGAGGGGGAAAATAATCAATAAATGGCAAAAAATACCACAAGTAATAAATCACAAAGAACTCCCTTTGAAAGATAAGAATTGAATGCAGGCCACCGTTGTGAGAGGGCAAAGCCTTAGCCACTGATCTACAGCACAAGGTGACTGCTGTTTTTTCCAGAAGGAGTTTCGAGCATTTTCAAGCTTGCAAAGGATTTTAACTACTCAAGATAATTTTCTAAGACTAGCCATGTTTTTATTATGCATGCTTCTTTTAATTTAACCTTTTTCTTTCATTGGTCTACCCAGTTCCAATAGTGACCCAATCTAAAAGGCTGTTAACATCCAGATAGTAATTTTCCATGTTTTTACCATATAAGCAAAAGGTTATTTTCAGAACGGGGTAGAGGAGGCATCTCCATGATAGGCAACTCTTGAATTCAAAGGTGAAATTTATAATTTTACTTGCTGCCTCCAGAGTTTCCTTTGGCTTTGTTTTTTTGGTAATAGCGTTTGATTTGGAAGCCAGCTGGGACAGAGACCCTCTACCCCAGCAGAAGGCCATCAGGGGTGTCTGATGGGATTCTGTCCTGGGGCCCCTTCAGCCCTCTCAGGGAAGTCTCATTTCCAGTGGCCAAGCTTGTGGCAGAGGGGGCAACCTGTGTAAGGCTTTTCCCTATTTCTCCCACTGGCACAGTTTGCCTTCCAGTGGCCTGGCCTTCTGCACTAATGGTAGTTACCTGGAGGATATTCTGAGGGCAACCTAGACAGGGCTGGGGTCTCATAAAGTAGCTAGCAGTTAAGTCTGCCTTCTGTCCCTGTGTTTTATGTGCTTTTCTTTCTCCTTAGCCCTGTCCTTTTTATTCTGCTGTCAGTTATGAGACTGAGGAGACTAATTTGAGGATTTCCTGCATAGGGACCATGCTATTAAGATATTACACAAGAAAATTAGGTGTGCCCTATTTTCTCTGCACCTCTGAGCTTGCTGTCTCTCTGGCTTTTTAAAGTTTTAATTTCCAGGACTTGAACTTGCTGCCATGTTCTCTGAAGAAGGAAAGCTTCTTGTGGGAGGGCTCAACTTTAACACCGATGAGCAGGTGCTGGAAGACCACTTTAGCAGCTTCAGGCCTATCTCTGAGGTGGTCGCTGTGAAGGAGACTCAGTGGTCCAGGGGTTTTGGTTCATCACCTGCATCACCTTTTAGTAATGATGGGATTTTACTGTGTTAGCCAGGCTGGTCTCAAACTCCTAATCTCAGGCGATCCACCCACCTTGGCCTCCCAAAGTGTTGGGATTATAGGTGTGAGCCACTACACCTGGCCAACTTCTTGTTTTTAAATTGAGCTCCCAAGGTAGCTAGCTAAAGACCTTTTAGTCAGCTTCATCTTTTTAAAATTTTTTTTCCTTTTGTTTAAAGAAAAGTTATGGAACATTTGTAGAGTCTGAGTATTTTTCTTTTCACAAGTTTTTAGTTTGAGCTCTCAGGATTATTAGATCTAGCAATAATTGGTTCTAGCATTTGGCCAGGCTGGTTTTTAGAAATTAGTGTGTATCCAGGGACATTTAAAAAACCTGTACACAGTGTTTATTGTGTTTAGGTAGCAATTTCCAAATGTGCCTATAAGAAATCTTCATCAAGAACATGATTATCTTGGGGTGTTCTCTAATTCAGATCACCAAACTGATTATATAGAAGAGTTGCTTTAAAATGTTTGTAAATATCTTTTTTTTTAATACCAGAAGAAAAAATATTCTGTTTTGTCTCATATAGTGCTTAGGATGTCTTTCAGAGAGCTTATTAAAAAGATGAAACCTGAAAAAAAAAAAAAAAAAGAAAATTAGATGTTTTTTAGAGTCTGAGAGTAAAATTTGTCTTGATGTTTTAGGATGTAAACAGAAGTGAGTGTGAAGAAATAGCTGGGGTTTATCCCATATTGGGACTAGAAAATGATGAGCCACTGGGGGGTAATGTCTGCTGGGGACACGAACTACACTTTCTTTAGGGGCATTCTGCTGAGGAAGAGGGTTTTGCTCACATTGCAGAGGGACACGAATACACTTTCTAAAGGGGTGTCCCACCCATTGGAAAGGACCTCTTAGCACTGGTGCCTTATCTTGGGTGATCAGCCCAGGTATGAGGAAAAAGTGTAAAGAGAAAAAGACAGCCTACTGCCAGCCCAAAGAGAGAAGGGACAGGAATGGGGACAGTCACTGCTCTGAGGCCACTTGAGATCACCTGATTTTGGAACATTCAGAGCAGGACGTCTGGCTGTCTTCATGGGAGAATGTAGAGTGGGAAAGAGGGGGTCTGAGTTCCTCAAAACACGTGTGCCAATTGTGCCACACAAAGGGACTGGGGACACCAGAAAGTATAGGAGAGAGTCTTCCTCCCTCCTGGGTAAGGCAGCCAAAGTTGTTCACCCTGTGGTCTCTAGGCTACACCAAGGAGTGGGCCTGGCCAGTTACCATCAATTGCCAGAGGGATGCTAGAGTTTGTCTGCTGTGAGACAGGAAAGGAGAGCAGACTCTGAATTCTTACCTGATCAGGCAGTGGTGGTCAGACATCTTTTTATGGGGACCTTTTGATCTGCTGAGAGTGGCCCCAGCCAGGGACCTTCAGCTGTCTCTGGGCTTAGATGCCGTCACCAATAGGTTGGAGTTGGAGGATAGGAAAGGGAGAGAGAGGGGAACAGGTGTCTGAACAGTCCCTGTATGGGCCACCAAAGCATCACAAGTGTGACTATATGGGGCTGGGGTGGTGTTGCAGGTGATAAAGGAATTTACCAAGATAGTTGTAGGTAAAGAAAGACAGATTTATTAGAGAAAGTATGAAAATACATGGCAAGATTACAACGGGCAGCATAGCAGAGAAGGGGCTGTCTGTAAAATGGCAGGGGCTGGAGGTGTTTTATAGGGTTGTCCTAGAGGGGGCTGCATGCAGAGGTCATCTCTTAGAACAATTGTTCATTGTTCTTCTTCACCTGAGGCCCTTCCCCACATCAGGCCCCTTCCTCATTGTCACTTACTTATCACGACTCCACAACATTCTCATATTCTTGAGGCAAGGTTCTGTCCATGAAGAGATGAAGGGATAAAGAAAATGCAGTATATATACACAATGGAATGCTATTCAGCCTTAAAAATTCATGAAATCATGTCATTGCAGCAACATGTGGTAGAGGTAAGAAAAATGCCTCAGAGAATCCACACCAAAATTTCCTCCTTAGCGGTGCCCACAGACAGGAGCTGGTTGTTCCCCAGGATGGTGCCCCAAGTCCTCCTGAAGCGGCTGTGGTGCCTCCTCAGGAGGGTCCTGAAGGAACTGGAGCTCTTCTCCTCCTCACAGGCTGAAGAGTATTTTTGTGTGTGTAAGTACCACATTTTCTTTATCCTTTCATCTGTTAATAGATACTTAGGTTGCTTCTATATGTTGTTATAAATAATGCTGCTTGTGAGTAATGCTGCAATAAACATAGGAGCACAGAAGTCTCTTCCACATACTGATTTCATTTCATTTGGATATATAACCAGTAGTGGATATCTGGCAATAGAGATGAACCTGGAAGACACTATGCTAAGTGAAATAAGCCAGACACAGAAAGACAAACATGCTTTCAATCACGTATGCAATCTAAAAAAGTTTATCATCTCACAAAAGTAGAGAATAGAATAGTGGTTACCAGAGGCTGGGGAGGGGAAACGGAATGGGGGTATAGGGAGGAATCAGTCAACAAGTACAAAGTGACAGTTAGAAAGAGTAAATTCTGGTGTTCTATTCATAGTAGGGTGACAATGGTTAACAATATTGTATATTTCAAAAAAGCTAGAAGAGAGGATTTTAAATGTTCTCACCACAAAGAAATGATAAATGTGGCTGGGTGTGGTGGCTCACGCCTGTAATCCCAGCACTTTGGGAGGCTGAGCCAGGTGGATCACTTGAGGTCGGGAGTTCAAGACCAGTCTCGCAAACACAGTGGAACCCTGTCTCTACTAAAAATATAAAAATTAGTAGTGGTGGTGTGTGCCTGTAATCCCAGCTACTCGGGAGGCTGAGGCATGATAATCACTTGAACCTGGAGGCTGAGGTTGCAGTGAGCTGAGATCGCACCATTGCACTCCAGCCTGAGTGACACAGTGAGACTCCATCTCAAAAAAAAAAAAAAAAAAAGAAATGATAAATGAGGTGATGGATTTGCTAATATCCTGATCTGATTTGTTAATTTTTACACAATGTATACATATATCGAAACATCACACTGTGCCCCATAAATATGTAAAATTATGTATCAATTGAAAACATTTTAAAATGTCTGCCCTTTATTTTAAAATTATATATAATACATATATGTATATATAATAATACATATATCTGGGTTCCCGAGAGGCCGGCACATCTGCCGGGGACTCTTGGCCAGCAAGAGGGTCCCAACCTGAATAGGGGAGTGTGCAGAAGAAAAGGTAGACAGACAAGCGGGTTCTGGAGGGCTGAATAAGCAATACTTGAACAGCAACGCTTAAACAGCAACTTTATTTTGCACATGGTTAGTATATATATTTTTTGCCTATAGTAATTACAGAAACAAATACCATGGTAATTACAGAAGCAAATACCATTGT
>CAUYQU010043372.1:0-34454 GCA_963574635.1 Cheracebus regulus | reverse complement strand
TAGTAAAGTTTGAAATCACGTAGCGTGATGCCTCCAGCTTTGTTCTTTCTGCTTAGGATTGTCTTGGCTACGTGGGCTCTCTTTTGGTTCCATAGGAAGTTTAAGGTGGTTTTTTCCATTTCTGTGAAGAAGGTCATTGGTGGCTTGATGGGGATGGCGTGGTCATCTCTATTTATAATCAGTAGAATTAAGACCCCAATGCCCATTAAGTTCTCCATGGCTGGTGAGTGAGTGCCTGTGAGAGACAGAGAGAAGAGAATGTGATCATGGGACTATCTCATGTGCTGAGATGGGAGTAGACTCTAAGCCCCAGGCAGTCTACTATGTAAATGGTGGGAGGGATGGTATTGTCTGTCACAATATTATCAACATCTACCATAACAATGCTGGTCCAAAGTAGGACTCAATAATATTAGTGGGATGAGTGAATGAATGAATGGTTGTAACTGTTCTTTTCTGCAAAATGAAATAAATGTGATAGGAACATTTCTGATACTAGTACCCATAGTGCAGAGAGAATGGTAGTGCTGGTGATGACGATGAGGGAGAGGGACATTATTACTAGGCGAAGAGACAGCATGCTACCCTGAAGCTGGCTGCAAAATCCCAGGATAAATTGTCACCGATAAAAAGTAATAATTACTATTGTGGGTGACAGTACAGTTGGACAGGAAACTTTTTGCAACTTTTGTAGGAGCATAATTTGGTGTACTATCTATCTGGAGAAGCATGTTGGCAATAAGTTTCAAGAAAATTTAAATATGTGTGATGGTTCAGGCAGACCCAGCTAAACTAGGACACATAAACTAGTTTAGAGGATTATCCTAAGATACCTAAGGATGTTCATGGGTGCTTAGCGGCTAGGGGGTTCCTTAATACTTTGTTGAACATAGAAAAATATTGGAAATAGCTTAAACATCCTCCAAGAATGGGCTGGTTGAGTAAATTGTGGCACTTCCATGTCCTAGAATGCCATGCTGCCATTTAAACAGCATTGTACACATATATTTGTCAACAAAGAAGCTTGTATATTTATTAGGATCTGGTGAGGCTGAAGGTAACAGAGAAGAAAAAAATGTGTTGCTTTAGTGACAAAAAAAAAGGAGTTTGTTTCTGCTGTGGCTTGAATGTTTGTCCCCTCCCAAATTTATGTTGAAATTTAATTGTATCAGTATTAAGAGATAGGACCTTTAAAAGGTGATTAGGCCATGAGGGCTCTGTCCTGATGAATGATTAATACTGTTATCGCAGGAGGGAGTTCCTTATGGAAGGATGAGTTTGGCTCCCTTTTGCTTCTCTCTGTCACCTTCTCTGGCCATTTCACCATAGAATGATGCAGCCAGAAGGCTCTTGTCATATGTGGGTCCCATGATCTCAGATGTCCCAGCTTCTAGAACTGTGAGAAAATAAATTTCTGTCCATTATAAATTACCTAGTCTGTGGTTTTCTGTTATGGCAAATGAACTAAGACAGTTTCTCTCTTATGTGAAAGTTCAGGGTTATGTTGGGGGCTCTTCAGTCTTCTAAAACTGTGCTTCCAGATTTCTGCTGTCAGGGCTGGTAAAAAAGCCTTGGCATTGGGTAGCCATCAAAGTGTTATAAGCAGCACCTGACTTTTCTCTGCCTTCTTTGAAAAGAGGTCCTCATTCTTCTCAATGCAGTTGGGAGCTGTTCTAGTTTGTGGACTCATGCAAACTCAGACAGTGCTTATGAGGACTTTAGACAAGGAAATAAAGAATATGGGACTCCAGATAGCCATGACTCTGTATCCCTGAGTAAGCTGCTTTTAATTTTTGTTGGCTGTTTCACTTCCATTATATTCTCAGTTAATAAATAGTCAAAGTTTAGAGAAACACCTCTCTCTCTCTCTCTTTTTTTTTTTTGAGCTTTGAAGCCACAATAGCAAATGAAAGGCATATGTGAAGGATAAATCAGGTTTATTTTAGTACTTCCCAGTATATACCCATGTGTAATTGTGTTGGGTGATCTCTAAGACACTAAGAAGTGTTTGTAAAGATTTTCTTTACAAGCCTATATTTGCAGCCTTCTATGAAAGTAAGGCAGCATTTGCTCATTTGGATGGACCCTGAAGCAAGGAAAACATCACCAATCTTACTGGAACACTCAATTCAATCAAATTAGATAGGAGCGCATCACTTCAATACCAGCTTTGCAAGGCCATGGCCCCAAGCCAAAATAACTAGCACTAAGTGTTGACTATGATTACTTCTGGGAGGCAATAGAGTTCTCGGAAGCTGGGTGGGGTATGAGAATTAGGGGTCCCAGAGGACTGAAGCCAGTAGGGGAGGTGATGACCTGTTAGTGGTGGGCAGTAGAGCCTCGTTTTATTGGATTGGAAAGAGTTTGCATAGCATTGGTCCTGATAGAGGCCTGAGCAGTTTATACTTTGATAGCAACTCCCACTCTGTTTTTTTTTTAAATAGGTCCTTTAAATTTGCATTTTCACCAGAGGCACTTAAAACTAAGAGAGTAGTTAATGATGAGAGTGCTTTGTTATAGAAAGGACTCTTTGGTTTGCAAAAAATGGAAACAATGAACAGGGAAACTTTCATCAAAGAATCAGAGGTAGTCTATACCCCCTGGGGCAAGAAGTTTGGTGGGAGGACTACAACCACTATTTGGTGAGAGTCTTGTGAACTTAACTGACAAGTGCTCTCTGATTGTTAGTAGGAGTACGGGGTCCGTGGTGGCTATCACAAAATAGCTACCTTGTCCACCTTCCAAGTCCTCATTGTCCTATAGTTTCAGCATCCAAAGTCAACTGGTACTGTTTCTTTAGCTCTGATTCAGAAATCTGAAACAATCGAATGACTGGCCCAGTCTAGGTCAGGTGCTTATCCAATCAGTGGTGGTTGATGGGGGTGGCAGGCCATGTGGGGCTCATGAGAGCTGAGTCTTTGAGAAAATGAAAAGGGCAGATACTGTAAAAAGGAACGTGGAGTGAGTAGAAATAATCAGCAGAGAACATTATTTGTATCTATAATACATTTACCTAAAAAGAAAAGCAAGAATGCTAAGCTCACAGCCTCCACAGTAGATTCTTAGGAGACAGTAAAACAATCTGTGTGCTGTACTCGCCTTCTCCTTGGGCTTCTCTCTTTACTTCTTCACCACTTTTCTAATTACTACCAGCAGAGCAATCAATACAAGGTTATCAACAATTGAACAAGTTAATTAAGATGAGCGAATTAATCAGGTAATTAAATGGTCTTCCCTCAAAGGGTGAGCCTGTTGAGGTGTTAGTGACATTAGGTCACATCAAGTTGTCCTTCTGCAGGCATACAGGAATCGTGCTAACTGTGGATCATGCCAGCTTGAACCACGATGTATAATCCTCATCCGTGTGCACAGGATTTTTCTGGTCTTATCCATAGTAAGTTCATATTCCAATGCAAACACCCAGAGCCTTGATCTTGTTCCCAATGTATGAGCCCTTTGTTTCAGGGGCAGACCTGGGTAATTTAGTAACCCAATACATATTCTTTCCTTTTACCTGATAAATAAAACTCCAGCCTATCATTGGTGTCCCTGCTTAAAGACTACATTTCCCAGCATTCCTTGCAGCTGGAAAGTTGCCAGGGAGAATTGGTGGAACTCTCCGAAGGCTTTTTCTGCACTTCTTTGAAGGGCTAATCTGGATAGGAAATATGCCCTTTCTATTTCTGTTACATATTTTACAGTTCTGTGATTTCCTTTAAAAAAAAAACAAAACTTTTTTTGTCCAGATTTTCTATTATTTTCATTTGTTTCAAGAGAATGTGTAATTGATTGTTGAAGAATTTCTATGATGTCTCCTTTAAAATCCTTGTTAGGCAATTCCAGCATCTGATTCATTTGAGCGTTGCTGTCAGTTGATGATCTTTTTTAGTTCACTTGTGTTTTGCTTGGTTCTCGGTGTCATAACTTTTTACAGTATACTGGACATTTTGGCTATTATGTTACGAGACTCTGGATGCTATTTTAATCTTTTATTTTAGCAGGCAGTCAGCCTGTTTAGGTTTAGCACAGAGGTCTAGCGTACTTTTGTGGACTGTGGTTCCAAAGACAGTTTAATTTTCAGAGCCTTTGTGATGTTGTTTTGGTTTGCGTTGTGCATCTGGTGCTGCCTGAAGGGACAGAGAAGTTTCTCTGCAGGCCAGCAGAGAGGTGACACTTGGTCAGGGAAGGAAGTCTCAGGCCCTGTGAGAAAGAACAGCACTTCCCCTGGCTGCTTATTTTTGATGAGCAAAAAAGTAGAAGAACCCTGGTCCTGTGGACTGGAAGCCACCATCCCAGCTTTCGGCTAAAGAAGCTTTACGCTGCTCTTTTCTTACGTAAGAGAAAAAAATTGTATCTTGTTTTAGCCACTGTTATTTGTGTTTTCTGCAACATACTTGATGTGTTTTGGCTGTGCCCCACCCAAATCTCATCTTGAATTGTAGCTCCCATAATTCCCATGTGTTGTGGGAGGGACCTGGTGGGCGATAAATTGATCATGGAAGGCAGTGTTCCATACTTTTCTCATGGTTGTGAATAAGTCTCAGAAGATCTGATGGTTTTATAAGGAGTACCCCCTTTCACCTGGTTCTCATTCTCTCTTGTCTGGCGCCATGTAAGATGTGCCTTTCATCTTCTGCCATGATTGTGAGGCCTCCCCAGCCACGTAAAACTGTGAGTCAATTAAACCTCTTTTTTTAAAAAAATAAATTACCCAGTCTTGGGTATGTCTTTATTAGCAGCATAAAAATGGACTAATACAGAGAACTTAATCCTATTGCCATAAGAGGGAGGGATAGAAGTGTGAGTCTTCCAAAGTTGGCTGACTCCTGTTCTTTCAGGCTAAGCAATTTGCCAGTGCCATGTCTATGGCCTGTGCCATCATCATTGGCTACAGGAATTCTCTCCTCCAAATCAGAGAATGCTTTCCTGTGTGAAGGGACAGAGTGACTATGTTTAGAGATTAGAGGCTGGTCAGTCTGAGTCTTAATCCCAGCTTTATCACTTGCTTTGTGACCTCATGCATGTCACTTCAGTTACAACTGAAAAATGGATAATCATAATTGTGAGTCAGGTTGTTATAAAGACTAAAATATATAACACACATAAGGTGCCAAGTCTGATACTTATTTGGTCATTACCATCATCTTCTACCTGTAGCAAACATTATTTCATAAGAAATGGGTCACATAAAACACAGCATATTAATAATCAGAGCTAACATTTACAGAGCGCTTACCGTCAATCAGGCACTGGCTTACACACTTTGTGTTAACTCGTTGAATCCACACACATTCATGAAGTAGTTGTTATAATCACTGTTCCCCTTTAATAAACCAAAATTCTCAAAGGAAGCTGAGAACTTTGTCCCAGTTACACAGCTAGCAAGAGCTGGAGCTAAGATGTGATTCCAGATCTGTCCAACTCCAGAGCAAAAGTTTTAATAAAAAAGAGTATTAAACAGAGAGATATGTCTCAGATTTGGGGATGTGAACAATTAATTCACTTCATTCATTCAGCCATTCAAGTAGTAACCAGTGAGTTCTCATTCTGTGTCAGTTCCATGGTAGGCACTGCTATGGTTTGATGCATCTTTCTAAAGTTTGTGTTGAAACTTAATCACCAATGCATTGATATTAAGAGGTAGGGCCATCAGAAGATAATTAGGTCATGAAGGTCTGCCCTTGTGAATGGAATTAGTGCCCTTGTAAAAGATCTTGAGGAAGTCTGGTCATTTTTGCCCTCTGTTGTTTTGCTATGTGAGGATGCACCAAGAAGGCACCATCTTGAAAGCAGAGAGTGAGCCCTTCCCAGACATCAAATATTCTGATGCCCTGATGTTGGACTTCTCAGCCTTCAAGATTGCGAGAAATAAATCTCTATGATTTATAATTTACCAAATTTAAGGTATTTGGTTATAACAGAAGAAATGGACTAAGACAGGCACTATACATACAAAAATATACAAAACATGCCTTCAAGGGGCTTCCAGTAATTGCAGGAAGTAGACATGTAAAGAAATGTGTGCCCTAAAAATTTAAAGGCATGATGAGGTACGTATATATGGAGTTCATTTGGAGCATACAGCAGAAAGGAGTCAGTTCTTGGGGAACGAAGGAATATTTGGCCCTATATCCCAGAAAGCCAATTCTGCAACATTTCCTGAAAGGTCTATTTTCTGATAGAATTTTGAAGAATCCCTATTTTCTTGTTTTGCTTGTGACAAAGAAGCATGACGGCACGCGTCAAATATCCCTGAACAAGGGCTTTTGTTAATTGCGAATGAAAGGATTCATGCTTCGCTTAAGCCAGAAAGTACTAGAAGGGGTCTTAGCAGACATGGCACTTCCCTTTCTAGAGCACATGAGAAACTCCAGGGCAGGTTAAGCTTGGCTTCTGTTGCTTCCTGACACCTCATCTGCCTTTACCCACTCACCACTTCTACCAGTAGGCACCAGGTGGTTGGGTTGACGAGGAAAAGTCCACACAGCAAGAGAGATGGCAGCCAAGAAAAAAATAGAGGCTGAGCTAAGGTTGAAAGGTAGATGCTCTTGAATCTTTTCTAAGCACCACGACATTTCTTTTTCTCAAAAGCAAAATAAGTTCAAAATGTCTGCACTTAGAAAGATACTATGATGAAGCCGATCACAGTGGCTCTTGCCTGTAATCCCAGCACTTTGAGAGGCCAAGGCAGGCAGATCTCTTGAGGCCAAGAGTTAGAGACCAGCCTGGCCAACATGGAAAAACCTGTTTCTACTAAAAATACAGAAATAACTGGATGTGGTGACAGGTTCCTGTAATCGCAGCTATTACGTGAGAATCACTAGGTGGGGAAGTTGCAGTGAGCTGAGATGGCACCACTATGCTCCAGCCTGGGCAACAGAGCAAGACTGTCTCTCACACACACACACAAATACTATAAAGAAAATGAAAGCCACAGGTTGGGAGAAAATATTTGCAAAACATCTGACAAAGAACTTAGATACAGAATATATAAAGAACTCCTGCAGCTCAGTAATACAGATGACCTAATAAAAAATAAAAAGAAGAGCTGCATAGACAATTTACAAAATAAAATATCAAAATGGAGAACAAGCATGTGAAAAGATGCTCACATTTTTAATTATTAGGAAAATGTAAATTAAAATAATAATGAGATATCACTACACACCTGCTAGAATGGCTAAAATTAAAATTACTGGGAAACCAAGTATTGAGAAGGAGATGGAGCAACTAGAATGTTCATGCATTGCTGCAGGATTGTAAAATGATATAATCACTTTGAAAACAGGTTTGGTAGTTCCTTATAAAGTTAAATATTTGCTTCCCATGTAATCCAGCAATTTCACTCATGGAGAGTTGAGTTACCCAAAACAAATGAAACCATGTATTTATAAAAAGAAAAACTTACACAAGAATTTTATAGTAGCTTTATTCATAAGAGCCCAAATTAGAAACAATCTAAATCTATGTGTTTTATTAAATATAAATGTCCTAAATATTTTTAATAATTATATTAGTTGTGGATCACCACTTAATTAGCTGGTCTCTATTGTTATTAATTCACACTTAGAGTATGTTTCACCCAAGTTACTGCTGAATACTGTCGTCTTGATTGCCTAAGTCAGCTGTGCCTTGACACAGTTGTTACTTAGGTTATTTGTGAGTTTTCTGTCATATAATAAGTAAAACTACATTTTCATAGCTAAATTTGCACACAAATCCATAATTATTTTCTCAAGATGCATTCTAGAAGTGGAATTTCTTGGTCAAAGGTTGGAAATATTTTAAGGCTTTTGATATATTAATTTTGTACATATATAGTTATTTGATAAATCACCTATAACTGGGGAAATCTGAACTATCTTCAAATGGGATATTTTAATGGAAGCTTGTCCTGAATGTGTCCCAGGATGGCTTTGAATGTGGCCCAACACAAATTTCTAAACTTTCTTAAAATATTATGAGAATTTTTTTGTGATTTTTTTTTAAATCCATCAGTGTTAGTTTATTTTATGTGTGACCTAAGACAATTCTTCTTCTTCCAGTGTGACCCAGGGAAGCCAAAAGATTGAACACCCCTGTTTTAAAGTGTTTGCCAGTTGAGAAGAGGAAGATGGTATCTTGTTGCTATCTTAGTATGCATTTCTCTGATAGCTTCTGCCACTCTTTTCTTGCTATTTTGGCTGTGACAGAATTGGACCCAGGAGTTTATCATGACTAAGTTCAAAGGATGGAGCAGCAGCAAACATGGATGACTTCTGACTCTCTAAATCACCCGACCCCAGGGTCAACCAGCTAATATTGGTCTTGACATTAAACAGATCCCCAGGCAAAAGGAGTCTCTGAATCAAATCCTTAGCTCAATTGCAGCACTGGCCAGATGGGGGAAAAAATACCTCAGTGCCCAAGGATCATGGTCCAATTTCAGACAGCTAAGACCTGGAGAAAGTGAACTAATTCACACTAAAGGGGTAAGTTCTACTATGGACAACACTGCTTCTATTATCTCCTTCACAAGCAAACAGATCTGTTAAGACTTTGATCCAGTTACTAAGCTGTCCCTTGGGGAATCAACAAGAACACCAAAAAGAAAAAAGAAGCAATACTCAAGGAGCATCTCTACTTCTCTATTCTCCTTCTAGATTTATGGAAAATGGAGACTAAATAAACACTTTCTTGTAATTATAGAAAAACAAAGCTCTTACTGGTAGAGGGGTGGGTTTTTCTTTTCTACAAAGTTCCAAGCATTAGCACATGCCTCTGACTTTTATTCAACTTTTTCTGGTCAGAGAGAAAGTCTGTTTATCCTTCAGTCTGAAAGAAAACCTTGGGACAGGAATTCTCCATAAAGGCAGAATTGTCGGTGCTGGTAAAAGAACAATGTTGTGTATTGTGAACACGAAAATTGATGAGGTCAGAACCACTCCAGGGACATGAAAATATATATTTATGTAAGAGGCAGTGAAATTTGTCTGCAATTAAGTTTTACCAAAACTCTCAAATCTGTTGTTTGGTTTTAAGCAGATGTTGAAAAGGTTTAATCTGGATTCTGTCTTTATTGATAGGATGCCTTTTGATCTGCAGCCAAATAAAAAATCTGGATGTTATTTTGGATTTGGAAATTTCTTTTAAATAAACATATTAGTTAAGTATGTAAATCTGCTTATCATCACTTCGGGCATATTGCCAGAGTGGGAAACATCTGGGGCCTGGTGTCAGCCGACTTATTAATTCACACTTAGAGTATGTTTCACCCAGGTTGCTGCTGAATACTGTTGTCTTGATTGCCTAAGTCAGTGTGTCTTGACAACAGTTAGTTACAAGTTTCAAGGCTTAAATTTTGGCTCCTGAGAAATTCATGGCGTGAGGTCTGCCTGGATCTAGTGATTTAGGCTTCCAGCCCTCTTCAGGATTGATTTCAGAAATTAATTGTTAACATTTTGGATTATGAATGACAGAGATCTGTGTTATTTATCTGAACCGACTAGCATGTAATTCCGGGAAGGGATTATATGGCCTGCTCCTGATAAGCACTGAAGTGGGGTCATTAATAGAACTTTCTGCCGTAAAGCTCTCACCACTTTTACAGAAGCGCCTAGCCCTCCAGTTCAAAGGATACTCAGTCAACTTCAACCTGTTAAGTCTAGGGTGAATCATTTTGTCTGGTGGGCTGATAGATGATGAATGGGTACAGCCTAGCATTCTTGCTAATTCAGGTAATACAGCATGCAAATCCAGGAAGTCTGCTGCTTCTCATACACTTCTGTGCCAAGAAATGAACACCATGGAATGAATGCATTTGGAGAGCAACCTCATGAATGAAGACTTTGCACTCAACAGCAAAAATGATTCTAGAGATTCATTGACAGAGCAGCTAGAATTCACGTTCTGAGCCCCTGAAGATGTGATTTGTGACAAAAAGGAATTTCAGAGAAGCTGTGTATATGTGTGTCTTCTGGTTAGTCCTTACAAAGCATCTGAAAGACTTCTTTGGTTTTCTTTGGCATTAGCTAGGGTAAGTAATACCAGCTATTATAAGGAAGAGTCCTCAAATTTCCGTGACATAAGAGAAACGAAACTGTTTCTGTGTCACATTCCTGTGCAATGTGGGCCAGCAGGTCAGGGAGTGGGAACTCTGCTACACAGGGTCATTCATGGATTAGATTCTTTCTGTCTCGTCGCTTTGCCATCTTCTAGGACTTTGAAGTCTTCCATTGGAGCTGCCTGGAAGATAAGGGAAATGAGAGAGCTTGGAGGGAGATTTTGTAAGTCAGGTCTGGAAGTAAGTGGTCATTGTTCAGAATCAGCCAGGTGGCTACATGGATCTGTAAGGTAAGTTGGAAAATATGCTCAAGTTGTATGCTCAACAGAAAACATTTGATAGTCTTGCAATAGGCATCTTGACTATAATAATAACAACAATGATAACAATAGCTAACAGTTATGGTATATGTAATACATGCCATGCTCTGAGCTAAATGTCTTGCAATGCATTATCTCACTTAATGTTATTTATTCCATTCTGTAGATGAGTAGTAAACTGAGGCTCAGGGAGCTGAAATGATTCTCACAGTCACATAACCGATAAATACTGCAGCTGAGACCTAAACCCAGAGTACACTTGACTTTGGGTCACATGAGCTCAGTTCTTTTCTCCCTATGCACATCTTCTGACTCCTCTGTTCAGTGTTGGGTCACCCTGTCTCCTCTCTTCCTCTTTCTCTAAGCTGACACAGTCCTTCTTCTGACTGAGACCTAGAAACTTTTATTTAAATCCCCTGTCACTACCATGAACCTACAGTAAATCCTAGTGAGGGAAAGATACTTGAATATTCAGTCATAAACAATGCAAACCTCCTGCTCTGGGATGGGAAATGAATAAAATTAGTACTACAGACATTTTAAGTCCCAAATATCACTCCAGCTAAAATTTTCCCCTTTATAAGTAGTGATGTTTAATAAACGTTTAAATGACTTCTCAAACTCCTCATAATTCTAAAAATTGGAGTCATTTTATTCCAAACTTACTTTTTTCAGAATAAGAAACATTTTACTACAAACTTATTTTCTCTTTACTCCCAGTAACTGTCCCAGCAGTCGAGTTTCAGGACAACTTAATTCCTCTTCTTCCTCCCTCCCCCTTTTCTCTAGCTCCCTCCTCCCTTCCTACCTTCTTCCTCTCTCCTTCTCTGTTTTCCTTTCATTTAATATTTTCTAAGCACCAATTTTGTACTAGATTTATTATAATAGCAAAGATAGTCAAGGTTTCTCATTTCAATGGGCTTGCCTCTGGTTTTCTACAACAAAATAAAGTTCTTAATTTCTGTAAGAGTGTTTTCCATGTGAAAAAGGATGAGGACCACAAAGTAGTTTACAACATGAGTGTGAGGAAATTTCAGAAGTCTCCCCAGCAAAGCAATTTGCTTGCAGATATGTGGGATTCAAATCTGAACCATACAAAAATAGAAATTGCTACATGTTCTGGAACATTTGGCACTCCTCTCCGATATCTGAATCCATGAAACCTGGGAATGTCTAGGCTTTACTGCAGGGTGACAAACACAGAGCAGAGGGGTCCTTCCTCTCCCATTCTGAGCCTATGGCAGACATGGCTCATTGATCACACACGCTTTGCCACTGAACTCAGATGCAGCCTCAGAATCTTTCTCAACACAGTGCTATAGGCAGACCTCACTGATCAATTGGAATTGGCATAGGAGGTGAACCTATTTACCACCCTTAGAATGCTCTATACCAACTGTCTGTTAATATGGTATTTGTAAATACACATAGATATTTGGCATGCTTACCTTTGGCATTTTTTTGTGCACAAATATATACTTTTGAGTAAATGAAAAGTAATAATACAAAATTTGTTAGTGGGATAAAAGGAGTAGTGACTAGGAGACCCTACAGGGATGGAACATAAGTGTCCAATGGCAGGAAATAATGATGGGTCACTCAGCTCAGTGCTATCCATGCACCAATTGCCATACTCTGTTAGGCATGAAAGGGCCAGTGTAGAGATGAAAAGTAAATGTGACTGCCTTTAGGGCTCTTGCCATCACAAGGTCCATGTTGCTGGCATAAAGAGACCAGTTCTCCTCCTACCCATTCCCTACTCTATTTGTATACTGTGTCTTGTGGCTTTCCTGGAAGTGAGGAAGTCATGAATCATTGGTTGGCATGGCCTGCGGACGTGGATAAACAGAGCTCTGCCTGCCCTCCAGAGAGTGGCTGGAATGAGAGAAGGGATTTCTGCCAGGAGCATGTGGAGATGGAGTTAGCAGGCACAGGACAATTTATTATCAAGGTGCTTTAGTGGCCTGAGAGCAAGGGTTCCCAGGAGCCAGGATAGATTCTAATTCATTCAGTGTTTGCATATGTCTGTGTTTGGGAGGACATGTATGCTGTCATGGAGCTGGTCCTCCCTTCAAGGACACCTCCTCTTCCAGTGTGTGTGTTTACTCAAGAATGAGATAAAAACCAGTGGAGCGTGAGAGTGGGGGTGGGACAGAGGTGGGAGCAGTCCCTCCCATAGCGTGCAGACAATGAAGGGGGCATAGTCTGTAGAGTATTAAAAAATAATAATCAATTAAAAGTTATTTTGCTTTTTTATTATCATTATACCTCACCAATTCTGAGCCACTCTTTCTACCTGGGTACGATGCACTGAAACCACGTGGAGCCTGCAGGCACTCACGGGGCAGGTACCCCCGCAGGCCAGATTGCTTCCCTGACCCCCTTCCCACGCTACCTCCCACCCCTATTACTGGTCCCATGGGATGTGAAGGTTCGCAAAGCACAAACGCCAATGACTAACCTTGCAAAGACAATTCATATTTTATGAAATAAATTAATAATAAAATAGATTAATGCTCTGTTTTAGTAAATAACATTTAACGGTTGTTTCGTCTCCCAAGGCTGAGTTTCTTCATTTTTCTTTCACTCAGGAAGTTTGCACTGAGTTCCTTCGATGTACCAGGCCAGGTGCTGCATGGGTGGTACCACACAGTAGACCAGACAGTGAGAGGGAGCCAACCTCCTAGAGCCAGAGACAGGCAGGGGGCTAGTGAACAACACACTAACAAGGTAGTTTTAGCTGGTGTGAGCTATCACAAAGGGCCACATTGTAGGGTCATGAGATAGAAAGTGATAGGCAGGAGTGGATCTGTGTTGCATAAAGGTGATCAAGACAGGCCTCTCGGAGGAGGTGTTGTTCGGGTTGAGATTTGGTGGTTGGAAAAGAGCCAGCTATGGCAGAAAAAACAGTGAATGCCAAGACCAGGAGGCAGAAACAAGTCTGGCATGTTAGAGGAAATGAAGGAAGGCTTATGTGGCTGGTAATAAGCAGGAGTCCTTTTGGGAAAGAGGCTGAAGGGATGCAGAGGCCAGGTGGGGTCAATCATGTAGGGTCATAAGACTGTGCTATGGAGTTTGCATTGGGTGAGCCATGAGAAATATACTTTTGATCACTCTCCCCTTATCATCCTAATTTGCACAACTGCTCGTTTTGCATTGCATCTTTCACGTTTGCTAGCTTCTGCTGACCCTTCTCCCCAGCACTCCAGTCTCCCCACCGCCTCTGCACTTGCTTGCACTACCTTCACTCTGTCCATGCACCTTCGAATGTCTTCTCCTTGGCACTCAATTCCCCAATATGGCACCCTCTTCACACTGCAGCCTTGTCATCTAATGAGAAAGGAAAGTTTGAATGGTTCTAACCATAGGCAATTGTCAGAACTCACATCCATTGTCTAGGTTGGAGGAGATAAACCAAATTAACCTGTGCCTTCCTTTTCTTATAAATGGAATTTCTTATCTTAGACTTTGTCTTGAGTCTTCTTGGGAAAAGAGATGAGCCTGTGAGTGAGGAGGAGAGAGAATGAAGAAAGGAAAGATTAGGAGCTGTTGAGGCCTGGGAGAGTTGAGAGAGAAGGGTAAATGTCAGTCTGTGATTCCACTACTTGACCTCTGGGCTGAGAGGAGTTATCTGTGTCCACCAAGTATATTTCTCTTTTCAGTCTTTGACAAAGTCTTCTTCTTCAGACCTTTGTCTGCAGATCTGAGAAAAAAACCCAGCCATTTAAGAATTTAAAATGTAAACTCACTTGGGGTGGAGAAAGCCTGGTTATCCTCTGATTTAAGAATAAAAATACTGGTGTATATGTACATTTTCTCTCTCTCTCTCTCTCTCCCCGTCTCTCTCCAGATGCGTGCGTGCGCACGCGCGCGTGCACACACACACACACACACACACACACACACACACACACACACACAATCTGTCGATAGTTGGCTGTTGGATCCCACTCTGGCACACAGAATAAGTCAGGTGGATTCCACCTTTTCACTAAATTAGAGAATGACTTCTATGGAACCCTTGCTTTAGTTTTTTCTTACTTTTTTACAAAAAGAAGAGAATAAATTGCATGAATAATGCAGCAAGTTGTAGCAGTAAGTGGATGATGTCCTGGAGGACAGGAAAGGCAGATGCATCTGGACCTCTTGCCTAGAAGCACTGCATGTATTTATTTTATTTTATTTTATAAGAAAAAGATGATGTCATTTCAGGTTTTTATAGCAGGAAGGGTAGAATTAAGGCCCAGATTTTTCTGGGTTCCCTTGAGGGAGATGGCAGGGTTTGGTTCCTTAGATACGATGTCTCAGATGTATTTGTTTTCAGCTGTTGTGATGGTTGCAGAAGCACCTTGCATCTTCCAAATTTCTGTTGTGGATCTAAGCCAAGTAAAGCACAATTCCCCTAGAAATGACATTGCAGACTCAATAGCAAATATATCCCTTGCTTTTCAAAATGTGATTTGTGAATCTATCCATATGACATAGTCAATCACTAAGTATTTATTGATCAATCATCACTGTCTTTGGATCCAGATAGAGCAAGTGCTTTGGATCAGGGTAAGATAGAATCCCTAATGATGCTATCTAGTGGGGGAAATGAAGACATATCTTTGATGTATTAAGCATCTTTTTATTTAAAATCACAGAAAACCAATGTTAACTGACTACAACAAAAATAAAATTATTGGTTCATATAAATGAAAAATTCAGGAATAGGACATCTATTGGTCATGGATGAACAAAAAAATCACCTCAACATACAGTAGCTTAAAGCAACTATTTAGCTCAAAATCTGCAAGTCAGCGATTTAAGCTGGGCTCAGTTGGATGTTTCTTCTGGTCTGAACTGGGCTGCCTTATTCATCTGCAGTTAGCTATGGGTCAGCTAGGCAACACTGCTTCTGGCTGTTGGTTGGGATGCTTAGGCTCTCATCCACACTGTCTCTCATCTTCCAGCAGGCTCACCTAGGCTTTTCTGCACGGTACAGGATTCTGACAGCAAAAGTGCACATCATTACTTCCACTGCAATGCATTGGTTAAAGCAAGTTACAAGACCAGCCCATATTCAAGGAATAGGAAGTAGTTTCCATCTTTTAATGTTCTCAATGGGAGAATCTGCAAAGTCACATTACAAAGGGTTTGGATAAGGAAAGTGTGAAAATTTGTCTATACTTTTTTCCCAACCAATGCCAGCCTTAGGCACAGCTCTATGTGGGGCTGGAACAATGTCATCCTTCTACTCTGTTCAGCCTCGGGCTCCTCATATGTCCACAATGGCTGCAGCAGTTCCAGCCCTCACATTCAAGTCTAGTGAGAAAGGACAGCCCATCTAATCACTTGCCTAGAAAGTCTCATTGGCTCTAATTGGATCATCTGCTTACAATTAAACCAATCTCTCAAGGGATAGAGTATATTAATTGAGCTAGGCTTGGTCACATGTTCCACCTTTGCCCCAGGGATGGAGCTCCACCAGAAGTATAAAGGCTTAAATGTGAGAGTAAAGGAAACTCAAGTGAAAATGGGTGGCTTTTGCCAGGAGTAATGGATGCTACTTGGGATAGTCATGGGGGTGACAGCAGACGTCCACAGCCCCACAACAAGACATTGCATTTGTTACGGCTCTATTTGCTGCTTTCACATGATAGAGCAGTAGGTTAGAAGTCCTATGAAGTCAGATTTGAATTCAGATCTTCAGATACCAAGCCCTGCATTTTGGCCTGAATTGTTTTTCTCAGCACAAAGCGTAATTCTTACACGATATGAGGAATGGATAGTTCTGCCTAGAAGGGCTTTTACTTTGTAATAGAAATATCATCCTGATTGATGGCAGCGTTGGCTCTCCGTGATCATCTTCTATGTGTGGTGGGATCAATACACTTTCAAATACTGGCCCATTCACCAAAGCATTATCTCCCCAAACTTCTTTGTCCCTGCTTATATTTGTCAACTTTATAATCCTTTTATTACCAGCAAAAGCTTTGGGAAGCTACAAATAAAAGCAGGGATTGTAAAAGGATTCTTATTAAAGCATGCTTTCATTGAGGCACAGAGTACAATGTCCTCCGTTCTCCCCTTGTGAAAAGATGTGTTTTCTTGTTTAATTAGAATAGACCTCCATTCCATTAGAAGAGGACAAGTAGGGCAGCAGGGTTCAGATTGCAGGCCCCAGGGGAAGAAAAAAGCTTATTTATTTCAGGTCCCACCCACTTTAAGAGTGTACTGCAACTTTGTGAAATATTCTATCATATTTGGAATGGATGAATACATGTAAACACCACCACTTCTCTGCTACAGAATAATTGATTGTAGTCTCCATTTTTGTTGTTGTTTTTTTGTTGTTGTTACTTTGCAATTAAAGCCTGTGTTGGAGAAATGCAAAGCCAAGTGCATCGATTAGGGTCCTAGCAAGAAACAGATGGCACACTCAATTTGAATAATTCGAGGGGAGCTTAGTAAAGGGGCTTTTTGCAAAGATGTGAGCAGGATTAAAGGAAACCACAAGGGACCGTGCTGTCCCAGACTAAGCAACCGTGGGGAACTGTTTTACTTAGAGCAGGCGTTGGCAAACTAGGGCCCATGGACCAAATCTGGCCTATGTTTCTGAAAATAAAGTTTTATTGAAACACTGTTGGGCCCATTTGTTTACATACTGTCTACGACTGCCTTCACATTTCAAAAGCAGAGTTGAACGCTTGCATCAGAAACTGTGTGGCCTACAAAGCCTAAAATATTTACTTTCCAGCCCTTTACAAAGAAAGTTTGCATCAAAGCCAGGATAAGGGTAAGGCAAGTGAGGTGTCCAGGTTGCAAAATTTAAGACAGAATGGACTCTCAGGCCCTGCACTTGCATAACTCCTCCGGGGGTAACCTTGGCTTCCTAGGCACCTTGCTTGCCATCCCCTAGTCCCTAGTCTGAGCCTTGTTTGCCAATCCCTGACCTACAAAGTAGCTATAAAGAGAATGCTCCCTGACAAGGGCTGTGGCTTTGCCACAAGAGATGCTGCCAACACTTGACAACTCTGCAGATAGACACATGGAGAAGAAAACCCACAGCCTTCATTGCTTCCTGCTTTCCAAGCCACCTGGAGGCACAGGGTGAGGGAGGCAGTTGATAGGGTCTATAAATGTCAGCCTCTTGGGGAAAAAAATAGTGTGGAATTAGGGTTCTCTAGAGGACAGAACTAATAGGATAGATGTATATATAAAGGGGAGTTTATTAATGAGCATTGACTCACAGGGTCACAGGGTGAGGTCCCACAATAGGCTGTCTGTAAGCGGAGGATCAAGGAAGTCAGTTGAGTCCCAAAGCTGAAGAACCTGGAATCTGATGTTCAAGGGCAGGAAGTATCCAGCACCGGAGAAAGATGTTAGGCCAGAAGACTAAGCCAGTCTAGTCTTTCACGTTCTTTGTCTGCTTTTATTGTGGTCGCACTGGCAGTTGATTAAATTGTGCCCACCCAGATTGACTTAAATGTCAATCTCCTTTGGCAACACCCTTGCAGACACACCCAGGAAAAAACTTTGCATCCTTCAATCCAATCAAGTTGACAATATTAACCATCACAAAGGTGGAGAAGGGTGGAGAGAGTGTCTGTGGAGCAAACTAAAAGAACCTGCTCTAAGCTCCAAGGCACTTCCGCCACTGTAGAATCACAGTCTGGGGCTGTTAAGGATGATGATGATCATTTGACCCAAAGAAACTGCATTAAAAATAGAATACAAGGAAGAGGTCTGGTGGCTCATATATTCAAACACTTATTTTATCATCCAGAAGTTGGAAATCCATCCCAGGTCTGAGTTATATAAAAAGAGTGAACTCTGAATCTCTCCACAATGCACATCACGGTTATTAAATGATGATTCTCTGATCATTTAAAGTCTGTTTTCCCTACTGTTGGCTCTCAGTTCATTGATCTATGCCCAGAACCCAGCCCAGTGCTTGGCACACAGTAATTGTTCAGGAAATATGTGTTGAGCACCAGGTGTGGTGGCTCATGCCTGTAACTCAGTACTTTGGGAGGCTGAGGTGGGAGGATTGCTTGAGCCCAGGAGTATGAGACCAGCCTGGGCAACATAGGGAGATCTCATCACTTTAAAAAAATTTTTTCAAAAAGAAATATTTTAAAAAGAAATAGTTGAATGAACTAATTGAATAAAAAAATATATGTGAAAGACCTCACACTTAAAGGTGGTACAGTATGTCTATAAGATGAAGGGGAAATGGGAAAAAGGCAAACAGGAAAAGTAATTATGTGAAAGTCCTTCTATCAGAAGCAATTGGGACAAATAGCTAAGGTTGAATTTAGAAATGATAAAAAATGATCCATACTTTAAATATTTCATTTTATTTTAACACAAATCCTCTACATTGTTTTGACAATCATTTATATCTGACTTAGGCTTTTTAAAAACATGGTTACATTCCATTGCTAAGAATTCTAGATTGCCTTTCTTGTATAAATTACACTCACTATGCATTAGCCATGAATTTCATTTTGTTTCTTTAACACAGAATGTGAAGCCTTGGGAAACCAAAAGAACATTCTGAGGGCAGGTTCCATATAGATCATCACAGATTTTCTCCATTTTTTGTTAAAGATTTGCCAACATTCTTTTTAGTAACTTCCTTTTATGAAATCTTTCCAAAGCATTGTATCTGATCGTCACAGAAATATCTGTTGTTTTTTTTTTCCTGACTCACGTTATATTAATGTACATAATGACAATAAGAAATACAATGAGAATAAACAGACCTGGGAATGAGCCTAATAGACTCATAGTAAGCATCACACTCAATGATGTAAGAGCAGGATCCTGGACATGCTGGACAGTAGCCTGCTTGCCACGAGCCTTCAACCTGCATTAGAAGTGTGCTTTTTAGGAAACAGGGAGAACTCTCTTTTATTTGGTGAATTGGTTAAAAGGAGGTTATTTAGTTGAGATTCTTCCATATGCAAATTAGGAAATAACATTTTTAAGATCATATTACAAAGGTCAATCCCTGAACTACTGACTTTTACCTTTCTATCTTGCAAAAACAATCACATGAAAGATAAACTCAGGCTGGGTGTGGTGGCTCACACTTGTAATCCCAGCATTTTGAGAGGCTGAGGTGGGGTGATCACTTGAGCCCAGGAGTTAGAGACCAGGTTGAGCAACATAGGGAGACCCAGACTCTAAAATAAAAAAATAAAAAAATAATAAAATAAAAATTAAATTTGCTGGGTGAGGTGGCACGCCCCTGTGGTTCTAGCTACTTGGGAGGCTGAGGTAGGAGGATCGCTTGAGCCCAGGAGGTTGAGGCTGCAGTGAGCAGTGGTTGTGCCACTGCACTCCAGCCTGGGAGATAGAGAGAGCCCTTTCTCAAAAATAAATAAATTAATAACTCGAACTAAACAGTGGAGCTTCTTGCAGTTGACTTCACTGAAGGTTATCATTGTGAACTTTTCTGGTGGTTTCTGACCCCAGCAAAGACCCAATGTCCTCATCTACTGGCAACTGCATGTACTTGTTTTTCCTTGGCCTGATTTTTGCCCAATAACTTGGATTCCTCCTGAGTGGTGGGGGAAGAGAAGTGTGAGTACAAAGCTAGATATACCAATCCGAGTATACCCAAGGGCAGGTAACGGTGCTCTCGTCCCTTTCTTGGAGGAAGTCTTCTACATTGAAGAAAGATCAGTCATCAGAAGCCTTGTTCTCCAAACCTAGCCCTTCCACTTAAAAACTTTGTGACCTTGGGCAGGACCCTTAAACTGCTATGCTAGTGTTAAATTATCTGTAAATAGTAATTTATAAATACATAATTAATAGCCATTCCCTGCCTTTCTCATAGGAATGCTGAGTCTCAAGTGAAAAAGATGCTGTATAGAAATGTTAAACGTTTCCCTCCCCATCTCTTCCAGGTCAGCATCTGGAAGAGTCAGGATGGGCTCAGTGATGCGACAGTAGCAAGCAGCCATCACACTTCAGGGGCTCAAAATAACACAAAGGATCTATTGTTATTCTCATTATGTGTCTATCATGGGTTAGTGAGGGTCTCTGGTCAGCATATTCACTCACTGTGGAACAAAGGTTTATGATGCAACAACCACCATCTTGAATACTGGCAATTTTCATGGCAGAGGGAAGAGAGATAGCTCTGTAAGGTGTCCACAAGCAATTAAATATTTGATCTAAAAATGAAACATGAAACTTCTGCTGGCAATTCATTGGCCAAAACAATTCACATGGCTCACACCTACTTACAAGCAGGGCAGGAAGTTTAATCGTTCATATACCTCAAAGAGTAAAAACTGAGATACTTGGTGAACAGCACTAGTGGCTACCACACCTCCCTTTTGTCTCATCTTGTTTTTCTTCCCTTTTTCTTTATTTTATTTTATTTTTTAGAGAATTCCTAAGTCTCATCTTTTTTTTTTTAAGAGTAAATGTAGTACAGTGAAAGTGTAAACTTTGAATTCAAGCCAAATACCATTTCTGTTACTTACCAACAGTGTGGGTGACTTTGGGCATATCACTTAAACCTGTCGTCAGTCAGCTTATCCTAAAAAGGTGCTTGTTGTGAAGATGACATAAAGGAATACATGGAAAATCTCCAAGAACAGGGTGGAAACTTAACAAATGTCTGTTTCCTTGCTTAATTCATCAGTTTAATCTCTCTCCTTTCTCTATTTTACAAATTCTCTTTGGAAGAAATAGAGGAAGATTTTTGGGTCAGCTGTGGATCTAGAAAGAGAAATAATTTCTGCTGTTACTCTACCATCTACTTCTAACCTTGTCTTCAGGTAATATAAAAATGGAAGCCAGAATCAACCTTGATCACCCAAGACGGTCTCAAAGTGTTGGAAACTGCAAGGAAATGCTAAACCAAGTAGTTGCTGGGATATTTGCCTGAGTCGCTATTCTCTCAATAAAAGGCAGTATACTATCCGATAGTGCCAGTGCTTCTTAAACGTCAGTGTGTGTAAGAATCACTAGAGGATCTTGTAAAATGTGGATTCTTATTCTGCAGGTCTAGGGTGAGGCCCAAGATCCATCGAGCTTCCAGGTGGTTCCTGGAACCACACTTTGAGTAGCAAAGTTCTAGGGGAATGAAATGAGGATTTAGTGGCTGTAGACCTAAATTCAAATACTGGATCTGCTACTCATAAGTGGCAAGGCTTGGACAAAATACTTCTCTACTTGATCATTTTGTTTTCTCATCTGTACATCAGGCACCCTCACAGTGTTATCATGAGGCTTCAATGAGATCATACGTGTAAAAACTTTATTAACTGGAAAGCACAGTAGAGTGTTAGCTTTTAGTGGAATGTCTTCAGCTTTAAAGCACTGGGCTCTCTCTAAACTGGAAGTGATTCTGTTCTCTTCCCTTTTTTGCATTGCCTTACACACCAGATGCTGGAGGATGCCTCTTTCCCATATGCTGTGGTAAGCAATTCTCACTTCCAGAGAGATTTACCTTGTTTAACTGATAAGTGTCAGGGAAATGTGGGAGAGGAGTGCTAAATCTAGACCAGGTATATGTACATGTGGGCAGGGAGCATGACAGAGAGCTGGCGGGGAGGGGGGGCGTGGCCCCAAAGCTAAGCAAAGTGAGTATAAATGGTGGCCACGGAGGCATCTTAACCAAATAGAACCTGTTAAACCAGGCCATGAGCAGTGAGACCCTACTTTTTCTTATGGGATGCGGTGATAAAGAAATTACATAGTTATTTGAGAGGAACATAAATAAAGATTAATAGGTTAATGAGTTATTTTCCTTTCATTACTACACTATTGTACTTTATTATAATTGCTTTGCACTCATTTAATTAAATTTGAACTGGGGCCAACACTAGATAATTTGTTTTCCCTGTACTGAACAATGAGTATGCAGATTGGATGTACTGAAGCAGTAATCAGCCCTCTGTTTGCAACACTTTTCTACTCTGAGTAGACATTATAATTGATAATTTGATTGTTGCAGCACTCTGTGCAATATATTTTAAAGCAACATTAACATAATGGAAATTATGTTGTGAGCTTAATCTCAGCTTTTCACTGAGAGGCTATCTGGTTCCTCAGTGTAAACCAGTCAGGGTCTGACAACAGCAGGTTTCTTTTCTCATTCCTTCTTTTTATCTCTCTCTCTGCCTCTCTCCTTCCTTCCTTTCTTCTTTCCTCTCCTTCCTCTCTCGCTCCCTCCCTGCCATCTTCTGTCCCCATTCCACCCTCCCTTTCTTCCTTTCTCTCCCATCTTTTTCCCTCTGTCCTTTCCTCCCTCCTTCCATAACTGCACTATTTTATTTTCTTGTCTGTTTCTCTAGCTCTATTGAAGAAAGAAAACTAAGATGAAATAAGAAGTGTTGACAACAACCAGTCCCAGCTGCATTTCCTAATCCGGAGACCTGTTCACATCCAGGACATTCGAGAAAAGCAAACAAGCACCTTTCCCTCAAACACCTAAATGAGAAATTATTCTAGGTGGTCAGCGCGGTAGTCGGCGCCACACTTTGCGGTGTTGGTCAACATAGTGAATTAATTCACAAGGCAGTCATGAACTCTTCGAGGGCATTTCTGCACATTTGGGCAGATGAAGAAAACTCACTGATGTTTCCTTTGTCCAAAGTCCATTCTTCTTTGGAGCTGCAAACCCTTTCCTGAAAAGATGAGGCCTTTATCCTTATGAATACATTCTGTGGACTAATTCTCTTTGGCCCAAAGGTTTCCTGTCCCGTAATGGAAAGTAGGTGTGACTGTTTGATAATCTCAGGCCAGAGATCTTGGACGCAGGTGAGGAAATTTGTGCCCCCGTGACTTCTGTTGAATTTTCATAACTCCGTAAATATTTGTTTCTGTGTTTGTTTTGGGAAGAAAAATACCTGTGAGTAGTTGGAAATGACTGTGTCTGTTTTGGAAAAGCTGAAAGAGAGGGGTCTGAGCATCCCTGAATTTGTTGCAAAAAATCTAATTTATTTGAAGGAACGCCTATTCTTTATTCTCTTTGTTTGAAGGCATGGGCACCCACACTCCAGTCTGCTGCTTTATTTTCTAACTATCTGTCAGTGTGGAGGAAAAACGCTACAACAAGAAGCATGTTTTTTTTTGGAGGGGGCAACATTTTGGAGAAGCCAGATTTGTCTCTGAAACACACTAAATTTCTCCAGTGAACACTTGGGTGTCATAGCTGCATCTGCATGGCTTTTCTTTTTCTATGTTTTTATTTTTAATACAAAATTGACGTAGAACTTAGTCACACATCAAACACTGAGTTATAGAAGTAGCACTCTTAAATTTTACTTTTTAGCTCACTATTTCCTTATCTGTTTGGGGGAGAGTGTGTTTTAGTCTCTCCCATTGATATGAGACAGAGTTCTCTTAGCCCAGTCTACTGTTCTGATTGTTATTATTAAAAAAAAATTTTTTTTAAACCAAAACAGGACTCAGATAGTTAATTTGGGTTTTGTTTTGTATTTATATTTTAACCTCTGTTAAAGGAAAAAGAAAGAAAACTTCAACTTGCCTGGATGGAGGGTGCTTCCTCTTGTGCACAGATGTTGCATTTAAATTGAGAAGCCCACAGCCGGGATGCTGTCACAGTCTAGAGACACAACTGTGGTTTCTTGCATCAGTCCACTCATGGCTCTCTGCCCCCAGAGACATTGCTAAGCAAGCCTGCTCCCAAATAAGAACTCGAGGGTAGATTCGTGGAGCACAGGTATCAGACATACCGCAGTTTACCACTGCTGGACGCCAGGGAGAAGGACCTCTATCCCAGTGGTCCCAAACACAAATTGTTGGGACTTATCAACTATCTGGACATCATAGCACTTTGAAACATTCATCTTGGCACTTCAGTTTGTATCTGTCATAATTTGGTTCCCCCAAAGCAGACCTTAAGGCAAAGTTTTAAGTGTAAGTAACTTATCTGGAGATGATCCCAGTAAACACCAGGAGGAGAATGAGGGACAATGCAGAAAGTCAGTAGATGGTGTGTTTTCAAGCCCATGGCCAGCTGGGGCTTGATTCTGCTGGGGAACTCCAGGAGCCAGGGTAGAACACACACTGCTCTCACGAAGGAGCAAGGCAGCTAGGTTATTTATACAGAATTCCCATCAGTTATTTGTTGAGAGCTGCTCCTCAGGTGGGTGTGAATTCTCCAGGATTGTAGCCCTGCTGAACACATGGGCAGAGCAGATTCTGGATGCCAGAGAGGGATCTCAGGCAAGATGCGGGAATGCCAGCAAGTGGAAGATGAGTTATGACAGTGCACATGAGCAGCAATACTGAGATCAGATGGGAGAGCACAGGAAGCACTGACTACAACTCTGCCATAAAAAATCTCACGTGCACCTATTCTCTCTGCCTTCCTAGACTGTAAACTCCATGAGGGCCAGCGCTGAGCTTAAGTATCAGTCTGTGTTCCACATTGCCCAACTGGATAATAACATCACCCAAGCAGCATCCATCCTGGTCCAAGCACTGTACATTATAAGGGTGACCCCTGTCAATCTTCACAATAGCCCACTGAAGTAGCTCCATCTTACAGATGAGGCAAGAAGCACAGAGTTTAATAACTTGCTAAAGTGGTAGAGTAAGGATATTTAAACTCAGGCATCCTGGAGCCTACCCTTTTGGCACCGTGTGGGACCGTCTCTCATAGTATCTGGTTAGGAATCTGTCTGGAAGCTCTCGAGACTATCACCACCCTAACTAGAGCTGTCTTTATTGAATACTTCTCATATGCTTTGTCTTGGGATAAATGGTGTACATTTGTTATTTTGTTTTAATTTGCTCATTAAGGCTGCTATCCCCATTTTAGAGCTAAAGACAATGAGGTTCAGAGACATTAAACCACACAGCTCAAGAGTGGCTCTGTCCAAACTCTACCCCTTCCCTACACTGGACACCAAAGCCATGACTTCAAGACGTGACATTTTCTACTTGAGCCTCTGCAGCAGGTAGCAGGCCAGTGATGACAGAAATCAATAAAGTTGTGTCCCCTGACTCATCGTAGAAGTAGTAGGTGGGCCAAGGATCACTCAAGAAATGCAGGTCATTTAGGCTATCACTCAAGAAACGGCAGTCATTGAGGACACCTCTCCTCCAGATTCCTATCACAAACCTGGCACAATCAGGTGAGGTGGTTGCTGTTTGTTTGTTTTTTTTTTTTCCTAAATAACCTTTGATAATATTCAAAGTGTTTTACAGTCTACTTCCCCTTCACCCGGTGCGGAGGCAAGGATACCAGAATAGAGCCAAACCTGCCAGGCTTGCAGAAGTCACTCTTCCAACTCACCTTTGAAAACTCGTTTCTCCCTATCTGTGTTCTATCTCTGCTCCATGCATGGGAGCAACAGTGAGGGTGCACAGTTGTTATTGGGGGTAGTGGGCTGGAGCAGGTAGGAGAAAGGGGTACCCACCGGTGTTCCTCTAAAAGGCATGCTGGGCACTTTCTGGGTAATAACAACTCGGGACCTTCCTCTCTCTTCCTCTCTTTCCTTCACTATCTCTTTCTCCTCTTTTGTCACTCCTTTTTCCATGTCCTTTCTGGCAAAGGAAGCCCAATGTGGTGGAACAAGATCTGCCTAGGAAATCAGGTGATCTTGCTAACCACAATAACCACGGTCACCTTGTTGTGCTTAGCAAAGAATAATGAACGCTGCATTCGGACTAGACGGCCCCAGCTCTGTGCTTTGATGGCTGACCAGCCAGGCAGCCTTTCTCTACTCCCTGGATTTCAGTCCCCAGTCTGCAACAAAGGACAGATGCACTCGATTATGGTTATCAGCTCTTTTAGAAAACAATAAAACTTGTCCTGTGCAATGTTTACAATTATTCTTGAGGCTGCATTTTTTTAAATGGTATATTTTATATCAATAACAATCAGGATCCCTGGCATTCCTTTAGAAGTCAGATTTAGACACCCTGGACTCATAGTCCTGCATGGCGCTTGTTCTTTGGTTCTGAGTTCTGGCTTCCCCTTCTATCAGAGGCATGCGTTTCCCGTCCAGTGCCCACATAGCTTGTCCTACAGTCATCTTGCTTTAGGGTTTGAAAGAGGCTAAGGAAATCTATAACCCCAAAGGGACCCTGGAAGCTCCTGAAGTGCACGTGGATAGAGAATTTACATGTCTGCATTTTTACTTTGGGAGAAAGATGGAAAACATAGCAAAATAAAAGGCCAGCAATAACCTGGGACTGACCTTAGGCGATGGTAGAGATGATATGCCCTGTATGTGCAATTTCAAGGTACTGTCTCCTGTGGGATCTCACAGGTTCCTCCAACCCGGAGCCCGGGGAGGTTCTGCTTTCTGCATTGCAAGATGAGGAAACAGTGCAGAGAGGTGAAAGGACTTGACCAAGTCACAAAGCTGCTGATCATCCAAGCCCAGCTTCAAACTCAGATTTGCTTAGTCTTGGCCTGGTGTTCCTTCTCTCTACCTCGATTTTAATACTATTTGATTTTCAAAATAAGTTTCTCCATTGCCTTATCTATCTGGCTCTTCTAACACCTTGGACAGGAGTGCAGGGCAGCTGCTCCTAAACACATTTCAACAGATGAGGACATTGAGGCAGGCAGTAAGGTCATTGATATAAAAGCAGAGTGAGCCATTTTCTCTGTGGCAGAGGGATCACAGGAAGGATTTTTTATCTCTCTCTCTCTAATTCTAGATAGTGTAGAACTCTAACACATTCTTTTCCTTCTTTTTCTTTTTAAGAAAAGGAGAGATCAAAGAGTCCCAAACACCAATCTTGCTTACTTTGCAAATTTGAAAATATCAGTCCTGAATTCTCTGTTTCTCCTCTCCTTTCCTTCTTCCTTTCTCTTTACTATGAAAACAAATCAAAAACAATCTAACAGTATTTTATACTTTCAAAATGCTACATGGACTTCTCAGTTATTCTTATCAAAATTCATAAAAGAGGAGTGGAATGATGAGTTCTACCTCCCAACTTAGAATACTGAAGTCAACACCAGAACTAACGTGTCCAATTTCACTCAATGGCTTAGAAACAGGTGGAGGGTGAATCCCAGATCATTTGAGATTTCAGCCTGAGCCAAGCTAACCTTCTAAAAAGAACTGTTACTTTGGTTTTGGGAGCACCTACAGTGTGCCAGGTATCCGGGGACTTTATATACAAAATATCATAAATCCATGCAATATTTTTAGGGTGACATATTATCTCCATCTTACCACTAAGGAAGCTGAGGTGGGCCAAAGATGCCAGAATGCTTCCCAGGTCATCCCACAGGCCTGGGCCTGACTCCAAAGCCCATATTCACTTTGCCACATTTATTCTGTAGTAGAAACAAAATTGTCTATAATTCCCCACCCCGACCCCCAATAATTCCATAAATCAGGGCATTTCCTTAATCCATTCATCACCAGTGACCCCTCTGGGGCGCTTGAGGTTTTCCTGCAAATCCTCTGGGCTTGTCTGAAGGTTAGATAATGTGTGGGCCATGTTGCGATTGAGAAAGCTTCAACAATACAAAAGGAAAGAAAAAATCTCACATGGTAGTCAATTGTGTACTGGAATCAGCTCCTGGTTCTCTGTGAGCTTAAAGGGCTGTCACTTTTACATTGCTTTGAAAGAGAGTGAAGTTGGTTGAAACTGAGTAACAAACCTTCAGGAAGTGAAAAGCACATGCCACACCCTTAATGCGGTGTGCTAGGGAGGAGGGAGTAAATATTAACCAGAAGGCAAATACAGAAACATCCTAGAGGCCATGCATAGAACAAAAAGCAGTGAAACTGGGTAGCAGCAGCTAAGCTTGTGGACTTGGAAACCAGCCAAGGCCTGGGTTCAAATCCTTTTTCTGATACTTACTAGCTGCAGTCTACTAGACCAATTACCTAACCTTCTTAGTCTTAATTTTCTCTGTAAATCTGGGATGGTAATACATTCCTCTGAGTCTTATTATGTAGATTAAATGATGTAATGTATAGAGCATGTTTAGGTGTGTTACTAGCATTATTACAGGCTAAATCAATGGTAGCTCTTATTAGATACAATTAAACTACCATTAATCTATTTTCAGGCTCTTCTCTCAAATGTCTTTGCTATACTCATATTCCAAGCAAAGGTTGCATTAGAGTTTTCATTATATTATGTATTTTTCATTTCTGGAATATGTTCTGTGGACACTATACATGCAGACTAAATCACCTACAATGTGAATCTGTCAGCCCTAACAATAAGAATGGCTCCTTTATGATGAGCAGGTGAGACCAGGTAATCACCGAAGAAAGTGAGTAATGTGTTCATTGAAATCTACTCATGGAGGAAAGAAGGTAGGCAGAAAACCAACAGGTTTTCAGAAATATATGCAAAACAGTCTTTAGGGAGAATGCCAACCCTCAGTTAATCTAAGTCCCAGTCCTGGGTAAAGGTATGCCGGTCAACTGATGTCCCATAAAAATGGAAACTTGCTAGAGGCTGGAAAACAGCAGCCCCAAGATTCAGGGAGAAAAAGTTCCTGGTTCATAAGAGGCAAGAGGAAAGCTGACACCAGACCTTCCTGAAAAGAGAAAATGAGGGTATCCAATAGACAGCACGTGGTATCTGTGATGAATGTGGTGATTCTGGCCAGGTACAAAAGTCTACTGTGCCATGTGTGATACCTTATTATGAAAAGAATATTGTGCCATTAGCCAGGTCCAGTGCAATGCAGCCAAAGTGATCGGGACACAAAGATCTGTGGATATTTTAAAAGGGAAGCGAAACCAGCCTGATATTCTCCAGGAAAGAAGAGATTATGAGGAGCGGATTCACTGGTGACACAGCATTCTGAAATGAAAACAGAGAATAAAAGTGAAAAAGGCTATTTGAGTTCATCAGTCCTTCTTTCTCCCTGACCCACATCTGCTTCCCCAAGCAAGGTAGGACAGTCTGAAAGAACTGTATATTAGCTAGGATTTATGATGTGTGAACATTTTTAAAAAGACTAAAAATTTACCTTGGATCAAACAGGAGAAAGTGAGAAAGAGAACAATGCAATATGTAATTAAGAAAAGGAGTGCCTACAGGAACAATTCTGATGATTTTGGAATAGCATCAAATAATTGGAGAAAAAAAAAGAAACCAAGACATGTCATGCAATTAATATGTTGCAGAACCGGCTTTGGAGTCAGACACATGGGTTCAACCCTCGACCATTAGCCTGTGACTTTGGGCTGGTCCCTTCGATACTCTATGCCTTGGGAGCAACACAAGCCCCTAAGTCACTGCATTTTTGTGATGATGATGTGGCCAGGTGCAGTGGCTCATGCTTGTAATCCCAGTGTTTTGGGAGGCCAAAGCAGGAGGATCACTTGAGAGTAGGACTTTGAGAACCGGCATGGGCAATACAGCAAGACCCCAGTCCCTACAATGAAAGAAAAATAGTAAAAAATTAGCTGAGATTTGTAGTCCCGGTTACTCAGGCAGGAGTCTGAAATGGTAGGATAGTTTGAACCCAGGAGTTTGAGGCTGCAGTGAGCTGCAATTGCACCAATGCACCCCAGCCTGAGCAACACAGCAAAACCATGTCTCTGTGGAAAAAAAAAAGATATTATAAAATGCCTAGAATCAGGCCTGTCATGGAATGAACACTCATGAGATGGTAACCATTATTATTGTTGTTATTATGAGTGTTGGTCTACATATCATCCCTGCGGTAGGTTTCGTTTTATGCATGAGGAAAACAAGGCACCAAGGCTCACAGAGGTTAAAGAATTTGCCCAAGGTCACACAGGCAGCAAATGTTGAAACTGGCATTTGATCCCTGGTTTGTCTGATACATTAACTCTCCATCCTGCCTTGTTACAGGTGATGAAAGGAAAAGAAAATATCATACATACTAGCTGTGCTTAATCCATGCCTCCTTCATAGATATACGTTTTTCTAGAAGCCCAAATCATTAGCATATCTTTAGATGATTTCCATGCCTGTGAGGGCTCTGTGGTCTTCTTTGAAAACCTGATTTATATTTGGAGATTCTGGGGAAATGAACATCCTCAAAAGCTAAAATAAGTGGGGCATGGGAGCTGCATGCAAAATAATCAGATAAAAACAGCATTCAAGACAATGGCTTGGTGAGAGAGGCTTCAGTGATTCACAAGTGACTATGGAACCTCTCTGAAGATTCCTAAGGCTTCTGTGTGCATGTAATCCCCAAAGCTTCTGCAATCCCAAAAGCTTCTGTAATCCCAGCACTTTGGGAGGCCGAGGTGGGTAGATCACCTGAGGTCAGGAGTTTAAAATCAGCCTGGCCAACATGGCAAAACCCCATCTCTACTAAAAATACAAAAACTAGCCAGGTGTGGTGGCGGGTGCCTGTAATCCCAGCTTAGGGAGGCTGAGGCAGGAGAATCGCTTTAACTTGGAAGGTGGAGGTTGCAGTGAGCCAAGATTATGCCACAACATGATCTTTTTGTTGCCCATAGCAAGATTACTGTTCCATGGGAGCATCTACTTAAGCTGTTCTTCTTATTCACTGTGTAAGGGAAGTTGTGGCCATCCCCTCTTCCTTCTTGCCTATAGTTCAGAGCCTAGAGTTTGTTTAGGACAGTCTAACCCCAACAATGGCTCCTGCTTGGCCTTTAAGCAATCATTGGTAAATTTCCCTTTGCCAATGATAGGTCAAGGATGTGCATGTGACCCAGTTCCGGCCAATGAGATGTGAGAAAAAGTCTGCAGGAAACTTCTTGGTTCTTTCTCAAGCAAGAGAGATTTGTGAGAACACTTTTCCTATGCCTGCTTTGTTCCTGCTTGGTATGCTGGTGTGAGGACATGCTGCTTGCAGCTATAGCAGCTGTTTTGCAACCATGAGGAAAGACATTGCTGATACATTGGGAATGCCAGATCTGGAAGAAAGAGCCTAGGTTCTGGGTGGCATCATTAAACTGCCATACCAACGCTGAAATAACTTATTTCCATACATTTTGCTATGTGAGTTCTTGCTTTATTGCTGACACTGCTATTACTTGGAGTTTCTGTTTTCAGACTAATAATATGAGACTATCTTGGGATAGGACCTGGGCATGTGTGATTTAAGTTCTCAAGTCATCACTGATAGAGTTGAGAATCACTTTTCTTCACCATACACATCTTGAATATCATGAGAAGTGTTAATGTCATTCAGAAGAGGATGAGAGACTTCTTTCTCATTGGAGTATCAGTGAAAACATCTTGGAAAAAGTAACCCTTGGTTTGCACTGGGTGAGATGGGTGGAGCCTAGACACGTGAGGATAAGGAGAATGGTCTATATGTGAGCAAAGCCCTGAAAAGCACAGGTTGTGTATTGGGAAGGACAGGTATCTCAATTTGGCTGGATAATAAGATGGGAAAGGCAGGAGAGAAGCTGCAAAGAGGTTTGAGGCTGCACTGGGTGTTGGGTGATGATTTAATGCCATGCTAAGGATTTGGCGCCTGACACTGAACTAATGGTTACAGGCAATTCAAGAGAAGTTTAAGACTCAGCCTGAACAATTGAAATGCTTCCAAAGCAATTAGGAAGACAAGAAATACTCATGGAATCTCTTAGAGACCCAAAGAATCCATATATAATTGGTTCTCCAAGGAATGGCACAGAGACAAAAAGGTTCAGGATGTTAGAGTCAGGAGGAAGAGTATGGGATGTAACAGGATTATGGAATTTGGGGATGTTAGAGTAGGAAAGATACTGACCGGCTCAGTCCCTAACTTTCCAAATGACACTGGAATTCCATCTAGGATGCTCTTGGGAAATGAGCCATTGAACTTTGTCTAATCCCTTCTGGGAAAAGGACTTCACTGATTTGCATCTGTCCTTGGACAGTCCAATGGACAGATCATCCAGTTTTTTATTGCCAGAGTCTATCTTGCTATAACTTCAGACCACTGACCCTCATTTTGACCTGCGAGTTCAGAGTGGAATAGATTGAAGTTTTTATTCCACTCCTCCGTAACAGGAATGCATGCACTTCCCTTCCCATGACGTCATAGTGGATGAAGCCCCTTAAATTTGGATTGGCTTAACTTAGGCAATGGATATTGGCAGACATATCAGCAGAGGCTTTTAATGCGTGCACCCTCTTGTGCCTCTTCCATTACCATAAGAAAAATATTCCCAGGGGCACCTTCTGACTCCCAAAGAAAAAGAAACATGTGGAGCAAACCTGAGCCCCAATCATGGCCTGGAGCCAAGCCCAGCCAAGCCTACATTAGATCAAACAAACTCCAGCTTACCTGTAAATACGTAAGAGATAAATAGATGTTATTACAAGCCAACATAGTATTAATGTGACAATAGCTGACTAAAGCATAGAGCAAAAAGAATAGGTTTACTCCCTTTTACACCTGAATGCTCGTCAAATAGATGGAGGTCACTATTATTCCTGTAAAATATTATCATTTTGTTCTCATTTATCCCTGGTGCTGATAACCAGTTCTTGTGTGACACACATTCGAAATCCCTCCTGTATGTAATTGCTCACTCTTTCACCCAGAACGGAGCACACAATACTCCAGATGTAGTATGCCCCTCACAGAACCTATTAGGATCATCACTGCCCTTCAACTGAGAATAAGACGTTTATTACTGCAGCCTAAAATTACTTTAGAAAATATGCTGTTTTGTTGCTGGATCCTATTGAACTTTGGGTTAATTAAAACCCCAGGTCTTTTCCAACTCAACTGCTGTCAATCTGACTTCTCAATCCTGTACCAACACAACTGACTTTTTAATGTTAAATATAGATTCTATTACTTTTAAATTGCATATGGTTGGAGTTGACCTAACATAATGGCCTGTCAGTACAATTGAATCCTGATTCTGTCATCAAACATGCCAATGATTCCTTCCATAAATGTGGTGAGTATGCCTGCTACATCTTCCAAATCATCTAGGAAAGAATATTGAACACAACGAAAGTAAAAACAAGCACCTGTGGCATATCTCTAGAGAACTGAGTACAGTTGAATGAAATCTTTTTTGACTGTACAATCATTCTACCTGTGTTTTGACATGTTGTCCAGAAAAATATTATCAGTGACATGGCCAGAAGCTATGCTTAGATCAATGTATATCAGTGAAGTAATTTTACCAAAAATGGAAATTTGCTAGTACACTGTAATCTATTTCTGGAGAACCAGTTTTGGGTCCTAGTAATTACCTTTCTTTTCTATTTGCTGACCAGCATTAATTACCTTATAATTGTCAGGAAGCAATATTAAAATAATGTCTAGTCTTGACAATCTACTTCTAAAAATGTTTATGAAATTTCTCCTTGGTGAAATAGCATAATGTGCTGCAGTGCACTCTAAGATTCTGTGAACTGTCAGGGCACTCCTCTTGGACTTGACACAGTCTCCTTTGTTATGTCCTGGAATAGGTTTCGTTTATTCACCACCCTGGACCCATCCTGGCCTTGCTTTTGAATGGGAGGCCCTGACATCAGCATGCACCCTTTCTACCATTGTAAAGCCTGCTTACTATGGTTTCAGCCAGTTTTACAGACGGAGGGGCTCACTGGGGCAGCAGCTTCCAGATTCTCAGGGTTATCCGGCACCTCCTCTCCACTCTCCTGCGTTATATACCACTCATCTCCTGCCCCAGTACTTTCCCATTGCCACTGAGGTGCAAGACACTATGATACATACTCACTAAACAGCTTCACATGGACAATACAGAAGTGCAGAGGAGCTGAAGTCCCCTGGAAATTCCTTTCTTCCTCTTTTACAGAGGCATAATGTGTAGACATGGTAGCTTCCTATGGTCTCCTAGAGAACATAAGACTAAAAAATCAGCTTGTCGGGAGAGAGATCCAAGATGGCCACATAGCAGCAGCTCAGGATTGTAGCTCCCAGTGAAAGCGCAGAGAGCGAGTGGATGCCGCAATTGCAGACGAATTTTTGATGCCCACAGACTGGGAGATTCCTGGCGAAGGAGCCACACGGGTCGCCAGCGCTACTCTTTTGGCCGGCGTGGCGCTTCTCGGTGAGGAGTGTACGGGACTGGATGCCCTTTTAGTCGGGCTCGGCCGGTCCCATCCCCACAAGGAGAACAGCAATTGGAAGCGCTGAGGACTGAGAACAAGCACAGCTGAACCCGGGAAGGCCCAGCTCTGTAGGGAAGGGGTGCCCC
>CAUYQU010043371.1:0-26348 GCA_963574635.1 Cheracebus regulus | reverse complement strand
TTCCTTCCTGTCTCCATTGTTAAACACAATTATTGGCATAAAAGAGGTTTTTAATACGCATTTTTAGACTGTATTCTAGCCTGGGCAATAAAACAAGAATCCCATTCTCTCTCCCTCTTTCTCTTCCTCTTTCTTTCCATCTTTCCTTTTTTTCTTTCGCTGTTTCTTTCTTTCTCCTTTTCTTTTTCTAAAATCTCTTCCTCTTTCTTTCTTTCATTTTTTTCTTTCTTTTGCTGTTTCTTTCTCCTTTTCTCTCTTTTTCTAAAATCTCTTCCTCTTTCTTTCTCTTTCATTTTTTTTCTTTCTTTTGCTGTTTCTTTCTCCTTTTCTCTCTTTTTCTAAAATCTCTTCCTCTTTCCTCTCTTTCATAAAAAAAAAAAACAATACAAAATTAGCTGGGTGTGGTGGCACATGCCTGTAATCTCAGCTACTCGGGAAGCTGAGGCAGGAGAATCACTTGAACCCAAGACGCAGTGGTTGCCGTGAGTTGAAATGGTGCCACTGCACTCCAGCCTAGGCAATAAGAGCAAAACTCCATCTCAAAAAAAAAAAAAGAGACAGGGTCTTGCTCTGTTGACCAGGGTGGAGTGCAGAGGTGCGATTATAGATCACGGCAGCCTCAACCTCCTGTGCTCAAGTGAGCCTTCCACCTCAGCCTCTCAAACAGCTAGGAATACAGGTGCACACCAGTGTATTAAGCTAATTTTTAAATTTTTAGTAGAGACAAGGTCTTGCTGTGTTGCCCAGGCTGGTCTTGAACTCCAGCGCTCAAGTGATTCTCCCACTTCAGCCTCCTAAAATGCTGGAATTATAAGTCGAGCCACTGTACCTGGCCTATTTCTTTGGTTTTTTTTTTTATGATAATTTTTTTTAAGATTGAAAATATTACAGTTTTGTAGTATGCTCATGAGAAAGCTCTAATAAAGAGTAACGAGTTGAGGAGGAAAATCTTTTTGTAATAGAGACTGTGATCAACAAAATGCAAACAGACTTAGATGTTGCAAAAGGAGAATAAAAAGGTTATTTTAAGTAATTTAAGAACAATATTTGTTTGATAATGAAAGCAAATTTCGTACTTCAAGGTAAAGTCAACTTTCACTCTGTCTCTCTTATGCTTAGTCACTGCTTTAGCAGTATACTGATACTTCTATGCTATATCACAGAATCATTTCATTTTAAGGTCTAACCACTAACTAAGGAATTCAACTATCATATAAATATTGTGAAATATATTTAATATATTAGAAATTTTCTAATATATTAATTCCTCCTGCACATTATTGTTTTATATTCTAGTTGTTTTTAGTTGCTGTCCACAAGTTTATTGTCTTTATCTGAAAAATCCTCATAGAAAATTGTTTGGTTTAGCTCTCAGCAGCCCGCTCCTGAGCTTTGAGGAAGCTTGCCTTCTTTTGAATTCTCCAATCTTTTTTCTGAGGAAGGGACATTTTGGGATGGTTCCACCTCTCTTTTTAACTTCTTTCTTGGGCTTCTTTTCATATACTGAATTCTCTAGTATAGCAGCATGAGCTTTCTTATACATTTTCTCCATCATGTCTGGAGTTACACTGTTCTTTGTGTATTGAGAGAATTGTTTCCTGTAAGCATCTTCATCTTCTTCCATTAAGTAGCGCATGTAATCTGCAGCATTCTGGCCCATGATGTGCTTCCAGTGTACTTCTGCATTAAATCCCTTGCTTTCAGAATCGTAACTAGGGAAACGTTTGGTACTGTGAGGGACAGAAAAACCTCCATCCACAGCTCCCTTCAGGGTGCCAAAAACTTCATTGCCACTGGAGTTCTGGCAAGGCCTGAATCCAAATAGCAGGTAAAGGCACCTGGTTGACCATCAGTGCTTTCCACATTTGTATTCATTACCAGTCACCTCCACTTGGTCTTCATAGATCTTGTCCCTGTCAAGGGACAAGAGAAGCCTGCAAGCCAGCAGCAGGCCAGTACAGTACACTACAGCATAATTTGTCAGGCCAACCTTCACACCATATTTTGGCAGTTTGTGTGCATATGCTGCACAAACTATCATATCCCCCCTCTATATAGGCATAAGCAATCTGACAAATGATATCTCTGTTTGATACACAATTTATCAACCTGTATTTGGGTGAGTTCTTTATTTTTTATCCTGTATCGCCAAGCATTTCTGAGCATAATAATCAGTTTTATCCTCTCATCGTCTTCTAAATTTCACTTGATATCTCTTGGAAAGTAGGCCTTATTCTTAACAACTTAACAAACCTCATCCTGTGAAACAGAGACCCATGTCTGCGGCTCGACAGAGACCTGCAGGCCCAGCAGTGCTAGGCAGGGGAAAAGCCACATTTTTGTTTTTAGTCAAAGCATAATTTTCAGAAATAAACTAGTATTAATAGTAATTTTGGTCAGGTGCAATGGCTCACACCTGTAATCCCAGCACCTGGGGAGGCTGAGGCAGACAGATCATCTGAGGTCAGGAGTTCAAGACCAGCTTGGCCAACATGGTAAAACCCCATCTCTACTATGAATACAAATTTAGCTGGGCACAGTGGCATGTGCCTATAACCCCAGCTACTTGGGAGGCTGAGGCAGGAGAATCGCTTGGACCTAGGAGGCGGAGGTTGCAGTGAGCCGAGATCACACCATTGCACTCCAGCCTGGGCGACAGAGCAAGATCCATCTCAAAAAAAAAAAATTAGTAATTTCAACTTTAGAAATCATGGTTCTCTAACAATTCCCTGAGACTGCTACTTTTCGTGTGTGTGTGTGTGTGTGTGTGTGTGTGTGTGTGTGTGTGTGTGATGGAGTCTCACTCTGTTGCCCAGGTTGGAGTGCAGAAGCACAATCTCGGCTCACTGCAATCCCCACCTCCACCAAGCGATTCTCCTGCCTTAGCCTCCCAAGTAGCTAGGGTTAATTTTTGCATATTAGTAGAGACAGGGTTTCGCCATATTGGCCAGGCTGGTCTCAAACTCCTGACCTCAGGTGATCTGCCCGCCTCGGCCTCCCAAAATGCTGGGATTACAGATGTGAGCCACTGTGCCCTGCCTACTTTTCTCTCTTATATAAAACAAGGAATCGAAAGAAAACAAACTCCTAAGAATGCAAAAACAAAAAACAGTCATAAAAAGAAGTGATTTGGCCTGGTGCAAGCTCATGCCTGCAACCCCAGCATTTTGGGAGCCAAGGCAGGAAGAGTCCAGAAGTTTCAGATAAGCTTGGGCAACACAGTGAGAACCTGTCTCTACAGATAGAATTTAAAAATTAACCAGGTGTGGTGGCATGCACCTGAAGTCCCGGATTCTCAAGAAGCAGAGGTGGGAGGATTGCTTGAGCCTAGGAGTTCAAGGGTACAGTGAGCTATAATTGTGCCACTGAACTCCAGCCTGGGTGACAGAGAAAGACTGTGTCTTTAAATAATATATATATCTTAGAATATGAAAAACAAACAAAAACAAGCTGATCGTGGTTTAGTTTAAATTAGCACTTTGTCACTTTTTTTGGTTTTTTTGAGATGGAGTCTTGCTCCATTGCCCAGGCTGGAGTGTAGTGGTATGATCTCAGCTCAATGAAACCTCTACCTCCCGGGATCAAGCAATTCTCCTGCCTCAGCCTCCCAAGTAGAGGGATTACAGGTGCCCACCACCATGCCTGGATAATTTTTTTGTATTTTTAGTAGAGACAGGGTTTCACCATGTTGGCCAGGCTCATTTTAAACTCCTGACCTCAAGTGACCCACCTGCCTCGGCCTCTCAAAGTGCTAGGATTACAGGTGTGAGCCACCATGCCTGGCTGTTGTCACAGTAGTATTTCAAAGAGATGATCTGACTATTACTGCTATTCAATAAAATACAATTTCCTAAATAATAAAAACCTCTTTATAAGATCACAAATGCAATTCAACAGTTAATCAACAGTCAAATAATGCCAAGAATCATTAAAAATGAAACATAAATGCCTTCAACATTTATTTTTACTTGAGACAAACAATTCCTTTTGTATGTCTACTAAGGCTTAAAAAATTCTGACTCTGAAGTACACTATAAACCATCTTATAAAACAAATGAGACATACATTTACCAACCATTTAATATCAGCCAAGATTTTGATAATGGCTATGCTCATGTATCTTTCTTAACTAAACCATAAGCCAGACACCATGGCTCATGCATGTGATTTCAGCACTTAGGAAGGCCGAAGAGGGCAGATCACTTGAGGTCAGGAGTTTGAGATGAGCCTGGCCAAGAGGGTGATACCCCATCTCTACTAAAGATACAAAAATTAGTTGGGTGCATGCCTGTAATCCCAGCTACTCAGGAGGCTGAGGTACAAGAATCGCGTGAACCCAGGAGGTGGAAGTTGCAGTGACTTGAGATCATGCCACTGCACTCCAGCCTGGGTAACAGAGAGAGATTCATCTAAAAAAAATGAAATAAAAATAAATAAATCACAAACATCTAGGCCATCTTCATGATTGCAATCTAGGTTTCTTTAAAATGGAATAAGAAAGTAACTTGCACATCCATGTTTTTACTGACTTTCCTAGTTTTTCTAAAGCATTCAAATTTTCACAGAAACAATAGTTTACTTTTCAAAGTAACATTTCTCTACTGTAAAAAAATGTACAATTAAACTTATATAATTACAATGACAAGTACTAATAAAGTTTAGGAGCAAACACACAAAATTTTGGTAAGCATGCTTAAGTGTGGCTGTGTCTGAAACTACTAGATGCTTCTCAACAGCCACTCTAGTTTTCTCCTTTAGTGACAGGCTCTGATAAGAATCAGGGCATGTTTACAATAATAGAAGAATGGTTAAGTCCTATGTATGATCCTAAACTGAAAAAGAATGTTAGTTATTAATATGGCAATAACCAAAAGAAAACTCTGCATGAGAATGGAATAATAACTAGAATGCAATATTTCAGTCTTCTTTCAAGTTGCAGGGATGGACACATTAAGGAACAGTATTTTTTAAATGGGCTAGAATAAAAAGTGAGGTGTATTATATAGAATGACAATGAGTAATGCTATAAGAAATGTTTGTGTACGCACACATACACATGTGTTTAAAAATTTTTTTAAAGTTTGAAACCAGTGGAATATTTAGATCAATCTGATTTTATAGTTTACCAAAAGGTGATAAATATTGACACTCAATACGTTTCTGACAGAAATGAGTTTGATTTTACCAATTTTAACAGTCAACTTATGTACTACTAAGGCTTAAAAACTATGACACTGAAGTACACTATAAACCATCTTATAAAACAAATGAACATTTATTTTTCGCTACGGGAACAACTACAGCAGGCTTACTTTTTAGAATGATCCCTAATATTTGTAGTGTTCTGACAGCAATGATCAAGAATGATCAGAGACATCTATAAACTGATAAAACATTCAGCAATTACCTAAAAGCTGTCAAAAGCTGAAGCACATCACTGTAAAAAAAACTATCATAATCTTACAGAGTAAAATTTTCATATCTTATTACATGTGAGTATTTCAAAGAGCATATTACTTTTGTAAGCAGAATAATATAATATTTAAACAAAATAATAAATACAAAAGTCATTTTTGCCAATAGTTGCAGAAGCATATCACAGAGATATGGGGAGACAGTACCAACTACCCAATTATGCCCTAATCTTTAGCCCCATAAGCATTCCTGCTAGTCTTCTTCCAATTCCAAAATTTCTGTAACATAGTTCTGTTATTTATAAAACAAAATTTTGTATTTTTATCTTCTCTCTTCACTTGTCACAGCAGATTTAGCTGGTATCCCTCTCTATTCAGATAAGAATCCATTCAAGCCCTAAACCTAATTTTTAACCCTAACCCTTATAATCCAGGAAAAAAAAAAGTAATGTTAAAATAATCCTCTATTAAGGGCTTATAACTGCAGAGACAGAGTAACTTGTACTTTTTTTCCCTCAACGTCATCAGTAAATTTATAATAACTTCATTTTTTTACACATAAGTTCATTCACAAAATAAACCACTTCTACTAGAGCTCATACTATCTACAACAATGGCCAATAGAGATTTTTTTAAAAACTAAAAATAGAAGGCCAGGTGTGGGGGCTCACGCATGTAATCCCAGCACTTTGGGAGGCCAAGGCATGCAGGCCACCTGAGATCAGGAGTTCAAGACCAGGCTGGCCAACATGGTGAAACCCTGTCTCTACTAAAAATATAAAAATTAGCCGGGCATGGTGGTGTGTGCCTGTATCCCCAGGTACTTGGGAGACTGAGGCAGGAGAATTGCTTGAACCCGGGAGGTGGAGGTTGCAGTGAGCTGAGATCATGCCACTGCACTCCAGCCTGGGTGACAGGAGCAAAACACCATCTCCGGGGCCGGGTGCAGTGGCTCATGCCTATAATCCCAGCACTTTGGGAGGCTGAGATAGGCGGATCACCTGAGGTCAGGAATTCAAGACCAGCCTGGCCAATATGGTGAAACCCTGTCTCTACTAAAAATACAAAAAATAGCCAGATGTGGTGGCAGGCACCTATAATCCCAGATACTCAGGAGGCTGAGGCAAGATAATTGCTTGAACCTAGGAGGTAGAGGTTGCAGTGAGCTGAGACTACACCACTGCACTCTAGCATGGGTGATAAGAGTGAGGCTCTATCTTAAAAACAAAACAAACAAAAAAAACCCTCCGTCTCAAAATAAATAAACAAAAATACAAAAATTCCCACTCAAACAATTTTATCCAGGGCCTATATCTGGATGCCTCTAAGCTAAGAATGATTTTACATTTTTAAAAAGTTGTAAAAAGACGAATGCAAAAAGTCACATTTGTTGGCCACAGCCAAGAACGCTTAAATATTTACTATTCGGCCTTTTAGGGAGAAGGTTTGCTAACACTCAATCTACAGAAATGTTGCTATTGTGGTTCACACAGTACAACTGGCATTATGGTAGAGAAATCTATTGAGTTAAATACACTTAGAAAGCTATTTAGGGCAATTATCTATAGAAGTATTTTTCTTTTTTTTCTTTCTTTTTTTTTTTTTTTGGAGATGGAGTCTCGCTTTGTGACCCAGGCTGGAATAAAGTGGCGTGATCTTGCTCACTGCAACCTTCACCTCCTGGATTCAAGTGATTCTCCTACCTCAGCTCCCTCAGTAGCTGGGATTACAGGCATGCACCGTCATGCCCCGCTAATTTTTGTGTTTTTAATAGAGGCAGGGTTTCACCATGTTTGCCAGGCTGGTCTCAAACTCCAGATCTCAGGTGATCCAACCGCCTTGGCCTCCCAAAGTGCTGGGATTACAGGTGTGAGTCACTACGTCTCTATTTCTCAATTAAGTAGAACTATTTCTGAATTAAGTTCAAAATCATACAGAAATTGTTAGGTAGCCAACTAGTTACAATATTTATCACAAAACATTCCATTTTCAGCCATGGTGGAGTACTGGTTCCAAAATAACCCTCCTGCTGCTAATAACTAAAAAATCAGCTGGGCGCGGTGGCTCACATCTGTAATCCCAGCACTTTGGGAGGCAGAGGTGGGTGGATCCCCTGAGGTCAGGAGTTCGAGACCAGCCTGGTCAACATGGTAAAACCCCGTCTCTACCAAAAATACAAAAAATTAGCTGGGCATGGTGGTGGGCGCCTATAATCTTGGCTACTAGGGAGGCTGAGGCAGGAGAATCACTTGAACCCAGGAGGCGGAGGTTGCAGTGAGCCAAGATTCCGCCATTGCACTCCAGCCTGGGGAATAAGAGTGAAACTCCATCTAAAAAAAAACTAACTAAAAAAAAAAAAAAATCGAACAAAATACGAAATACCTCTTTTCAGTCTATGGACAAGAAGTAACACAAGACTGTGATCATGGAGAAAAAGGAAATGGAGTGACCCCTAGGTTCACCTTGGCTTTCAGCCTGGGAACATTTAGCAAACTCCAGTAAAGAAAGAGAAAATTCACTGGGGGTGGTGGCTCATGCCTGTAATCCCAGCACTTTGGGAGGTTGAGGCAGGCAGATCACCTGAGGTCGGAAGTACAAGGCCAATCTGACCAACATGGAGAAACTCCATCTCTATTCAGGAGGCTGAGGCAGGAGAATCACTTAAACCCGGGAGGCAGAGGTTGCAGTGAGCCAAGATCGCGCCACTGCACCCTAGCCTGGGCAACAAGAATGAAACTCCGTCTAGGAAAAAAAAAGAGAGGGAAAATTCAGAACAGAGCACACAGGTATCACTAAGCCAAGGAGACCAGAGGCAGAAGCTGGGGAAATCTGCAACAGCTGGTATCTGAAGGACAAATTTCCAGAGAAGAGACAAATGCACAGAGAAAGAACACTAAACATTATTTGGCTGACTAGTAATCTGCACACGCACTGAATGAAATACTAACTAGAAACAGAACAACTATCAGGGAACTAAAAGGAGAAAGTTACCAGTGTTGACACAAAGATCAGGAGACTCGAAATCTGATTAACCTGAATGATGACACCTTGTCACTAAATTAACTGGCACAATCACACAATGAAATATTATTCAAGGCTTATAAGAAAAAAAAGCTACCAACCCATGAAGGAAACTTAAACACACATTCCTAAGTCAAAGAAGCCAATTTCAAAGGGCTACATACGGTATGATTTCAACTACATGACATTCCGGAAAAGGCAAACTGATCGAGACAATAAGCAGGCCAGTGGTTGCCAGGGGTTGCGGGGAATGAGGGATGAAAAAGTGAAGCACAGAGGATTTCTATGGCAGTGAAACTATTCTCTATGATATATACTATAATGGTGGATATAGGTCATTATACATTTGTCAAAACCCATGGAATGACCAAGAATAACCCTAATGTAAACTACAGAATTTGAGTGATGATAATATCTCAATGTAGGGTCATCAATTATAACAAATGTACCACTTCATTTCAGGATGTCCACAGTGAGGGAGGTTGGGTGGTGGGGAGGAGAGATATGAAAACTGTACTTCGCACGTAATTTTGCTATGAAACCCAAAATTGCTCTAAAAAGTAAAGTCTACTTAAAAAGAAGAAAAAGAAACTTTGTCAAACACCTGGGACAATCAGTAAAGCCCTCTGAAATGTCACACATTAAGAACAGGGCTAGCTGGATGCTGTGGCTCACACCTGTAATACCAGTAATTTGGGAGGATGAGGTGGGCTGATTGCTTAAGCCCAGAAGCTCAAGACCAACCTGGGCAACGTAGCAAGATCTCATCTCTAGTAAAAATCTAAAAATTAGTCGAGCTTGATAGTCCATGCCTGTAATTTCAGCTACTCAGGAGACTGAGGAAGGAGGATCACTTGAGCCCAGGAGGTCCAGGCTGCAGTCAGCTATGATTGTGTCACTGTACTTCAGCCTGGGCAACAGAATGATACCCTATCTCTTAAAGGAAAAAAAAAAAAAAAGAATAGGGCTAAACTACAGTAAAGTCAACCCTAGAGCTGCCCTCACAAGGTTAAAAAACATGTCTCAAAAAGATCAAGCTAGCCCCAAACAAACTAACTACATGTCGGAACAAAGTTCAACACTCCTTAAAGAAAAAATAAAGGAAAACATGAAATGAATAAAGAGAAAAGCAGAAACTATATATATATATGAATGACATATATGTATGTAATTTACATATATGTACATAATATACGTGTGTGTGTGTGTATGTGTGTGTGTATATATATCTTTTTTTTTTTTTTTGAGACAGGGTCTTGCTCTGTCACCCAGGCTGGAGTGCAATGGCACGATCTCAGCTCACTGCAATCTCTGTCTCCTGGGTTCAAGTGGTTCTCGTGCCTTGGCCTCCCAAGTAGCTGGGATTACAGGTGTCTGCCACCATACCTGGCTAATTTTTGTATTTTTAGTAGAGACATGTTTTAATTATGTTGGCCAGGCTGGTCTCGAACTCCTGCCCTCAAGTGATCTGCCTGCCTTGGCCTCCCGAAGTGCTGGGATTACAGGCATGAGCCACTGTGCCTGGTCTAAAAAAATAAATAAATAGTAAATAAATTATGTTTAATATATACATAATTTATTTATTTTTTATTTTAGAAAAATAATTTATTTACATTTTTGTTTATTTTTAATAAATATATATAATTTATTTTTATTTATTTTTTTTAGACAGAATCTTGCTCTGTCGCCCAGACTGCAGTGCAGCGGTGCAATCTTGGCTCACTGTAACCTCTGTCTCCCAGGTTCAGGAGATTCTTCTGCCTCAGCCTCCTGAGTAGCTGGGATTACAGGTGTGTGTCACCATGGCCAGCTAATGTTTGTATATTTACAAACATTAGCTAATGTTTGTATATTTAGTATTTTTAGAGATGGGGTTTCACCATGTTGGTCAGGTTGGTCTTGAATTCCTGACCTCATGATCCACCTACCTCAGCCTCCCAAAGTGCTAGGATTACAGGCGTAAGCCACCAAGCCTGGCCAAAAATATATTTTTTAAAAAGGAACTTCCAGAACTAACAAATACAGTATCTAAAATATAAATTTAATAGATGGGTTAACAGTAGATTTGACAACACAAAAGAAAATAACAGCAAAAGAGGAAGACAGCAATAAAAACCATACAGACAGAGCACAGCGAGAGAGAGAAAAAAAAGGCTGAAAACAAACAGCTCAGATCTAAAATAAAAATTTACTAGATCAAATTAAACCCAAAGTAGAAGGTACAATAAAGAAAAAAAAACAATCTATGTAATAGAAGATGGACCAATAATGGGGAAAAATTAATAAAACCAAAGCAAGATTTTTGAAAAGAAAAAAACACATAAACTTCTAGACAGACCATTAAAATAAAAGAAAAATATAAACAACCAAAAAGCACATGAAAAGATACTCAACATCACAAATCATTACAGAAATGCATATCAAAACCACAATGAGATATCTCTTGTACCTATTAAGATGGCCATTAACCAAGAAAAGAAGAGAAACAGAAGGGGTGGGGGGAGAAGAGGAAGAGGAGGAGGAGGAAGAAGGATGGACGGAAGGAAGGAAGGAAGGAAGGAAGGAAGGAAGGAAGGAAGGAAGGAAGGAAGGAAAGGGCAAGAAGGAAGGAAGGAACAAGTGTTGGCAAAGATGTGGAAAAATTTAAAGCCTTGTGCTGTATATACGAAAACAATTTAACATGGTGTAGCTGCTATGGAAAACAGTGACAGTTCTACAAAAAATTAAAAATACAATTATCACATGGTCCTCAAAGAACCGAAAGAAGGATCTCAAAGAGGTATCCGTACTCCCATGTTCATAGCAGTCTTATCCACAATAGCTAAAAGGCAGAAGAAACCCAAGTGTCCAACTACAGATAAACATAAAATGTGGTATATACATACACTGGCATATTATTCAGCCTTAAAAAGGAAAGGAATTCTGACACATACTACAATAGATGAACTTTGCAGACATTATGCTATGTAAAATTAGTCAATCAAAAAAAGATAAATACTGTATGATTCCACTTACATAAGATACAGAGTAACTGAATTCATAAAAACAGAAAGTAGAAGGGTGATTGCCACAGGCTGCAAGAAGAGAGAAATTACAAGTTGGGAAATTAGGTGTAGAGTTTCACTTTCGAAAGATGGAAAGCATTCTAGAGATTGATTGTACAACAATGTAAACAATACTACTGAACTGTACATTTAAAAATGGTGAAGATGGTAAATTTCATTTTATATATATTTTATTACAATTAAAGTTTTTAAAGGTATTTTTTAAGAAGTAACATGGGAGGCCAGTTGCAGTGGTTCACACTTGTGATCCCAGCACTTTGGGAGGCCAAGGCAGGCAGATCACTTGAGCTCAAGAATTCAAGGCCAACCTGGGCAACATGGAGAAACCCTGTCTCTACAAAAAAATACAAAAATTAGCCAGCACAGTGGCATCGCCTATAATCCCTGCTACTCAGGAAGCTGAGGCAGGAGAATCGCTTGAAACCCAGGAGACAGAGGTGGCAATGACCCGAGACCTACCATTGTGCTCTAGCCTGGGCAATGGGAGTAAAACCCTGTCTTTAAAAGAAAGGTAATATGTATGATGTTCGTTGTGGGCCAACAAAAAAAGGTAATATGGGGACTGGAGGACATACATTACCAATATCGGGAATGAAACAAGGGACTACAGATCTTATAGAAATTAAAAATAAACTAAGAAGATATTATAAACAACTGCAGGGACATACAGTTTAAAATATTATTAACTTGATGGTAACACATAAGAATGATTAACTACTTTACAAAAATAAATGACAGCTCAGCTTTGTGATATGCAATATAGTAGCTGCCTGTCACTTGTGACTAAACTTAATTCTAATTAAATTACACTTGATCTTAGCCAAAAGGCCCAGAAGCAACAAATTCAGTTAAACTAAAACTTCAGTTCTGCACCCATCACATTTCAAGTGATCAATAGTCACAGGTGCCAGTGGCTACTGTACTTTACGTATATATAGAATATTTCCATGATGATACAGACTGACTATGCAGACAGAGAAATGCTTTGAAAGGTAAAAATTACCAAAACTGACATGGAAGAAATCGAAAATCTGAAGAGCCCCAGGCCCAGAGGTCTCCACTAGTGAACTGAATAAATAAAACACTTAAGAAATAATAATCCAGCTTACATTAACTCTTTAAGCAAATATGAGAAAGGAATACTTCCTAATTTTATATGGCCAATATTGCCCTGGGACCAAAACCAGAAAAATACATTACATGAAAAATACATGCCAGTATCTTTCATGGACACAGGTGCTTAAAATATTAGCATAAATACTTAAAATACTGGCAAACTGAATATAGAAATATATTTTTTAAAGTAAGATTTATCCCATAAATGCAAGAAGAGCTGAATATTTTAATATTCATCCTCATCATATTAACACATTAAAGGAAAAAATAATGCAGTCATCTCAGTAGAGAAAAAGCAACTGACAAAACGTAATACTCATTTGTGAAAATATCTTTCAGCAAACTAAAAAGACAAAAAAAGGTCTTTGACCTAAGAGAGGACATCTATTAAAAAAAAAAATCTCATAGACTACTTAATAGTTTAAGACTGAATGCTTTCTCCCTAAGTTGAAAAAGAGATAAGAATCTCTCCTCTCACCACTTCTACTCAATATTGTAATAAAGATCCTAGTGGCCAGGTACAGCAACTCTTGCCTGTAAACTCAGCACTTAGGGAGGTCGAGGCAGGTGGATCACTTGAGGCCAGGAGTTCGAGATCAGCCTGGCCAACATGGAGAGACCCCATCTCTACTAAAAATATAAAAATTAGTCAGGCATGGTGGCACACACCTGTAATCCCAGCTACTCAGGAGGCTGAGGCACAAGAATCACTTGAACCCAGGAGGCGGAGGCTGCAGTGAGCCCAGATTGCACCACTGCACTTCGGCCTGGGTGACACAGCAAGACTGACTCAAAAAAATAAAATAAAATAATTTAAAAAAAAAAAAGGGAAAAAAGAAATATTCCATGCTTATGGAAAGACTATATATACTTAAGGTATTAATTTTCCCCTAAAGTAATCCAGAGATTTAATGTAACGCTAAAGTCTCTGTGGATTATTTCTAGAAATTTACACATTGACTCTAAAACGAATATGTAACTACAAGAGACCTGAAAAGCCAAAACAGTTTTTAGAAAAACAGAACTGGATGACTTACACTAATATTTGAAGTCTGAAATTATTTCAAAGTGAAAAGTTAAAGTTCAAATGCTTTTAAAATATAATAAATTTTATTATCTAGAAGTTATAACTCAGTGAAACATATTTAATTTTTTTTAAATTTCATTTACAATTGCCTAATTTCAAATACCAACGCAACGGATATAACAAAATAGGTACAAGAGCTGTACTCTGAAAACAACAAAACATTGTTAAATTAAAGAAGACCAAAATAAACTAAAAGACATGTCATGTTCATGAACTAAAAGATCTATTACTATTTAGATGGCAATTCTCCCTAAACTGATCTATAGACCCAACACAACCCCAACAGAAACTCTTGGAAAAAACTGACAATCTGCTTCTAAAATGTATATGGAAATGTAGAAGATCTAGGATAGCAAAACAAATTTGAAAAATAATGATTTAGAACAACTCTTTTTTTATTTTTCTTTATTTTTTTTTTTGAGACAGAGTTGCACTCTTGTTGCCCAGGCTGGAGTGCAATGGCCCAGTCTCTGCTCTCTGCAACCTCTGCCTCCTGGGTTCAAGTGATTCTTCTGTCTCAGCCCTCCCAAGTAGCTGGAATTACAGGCACCCACCACCATGCCCAGCTAATTTTTGTATTTTTAGTAGAGACAGGGTTTCATCATGTTGGTCAGCTAGTCTCAAACTCCTGACCTCAAGTGATCCGCCCACCTCGGCCTCCCAGAGTTCTGGGATTACAGGCGTGAGCAACTGCACCCAGTCAAACATCTGATTTAATATTAAGCTAAATTAACTAAGACAGTGTGACACTGGCCTAAGAATAAACACACGGATTTGTGGAACAGAATAGTCCGAAAATAGACTCAAACATATTGGTGAAGTGACTTTCCATAAAAGTGCCAAGGTAAATCGATCAAAAAAAAAAGAGTCTTCAATAAATATTACTGATACAACTGGATATCTATATACAAAAAGATTTATTTTTACTCTTGTATATCATACTACATACAGAAACTTCAAATGGCTCATCAACTGAAACATGAAAGCTAAACCTAAACTATAAGGTTTCTAGAAAAAAAAGCAAGTAAAAATTTTCATGATCTTATGACAGATTTCTTGGAACATAAAATAGACCATTAAAATATAATAAAATTGGGCTTCATCAATATTTAAAAACTTGTGCTTTTCAAAGGACACCACCAATACAATGAAAAGGCAAACCAAGGAACAGACGGATGGATGAATATGGAGAGAGAGATATAGATACAGATTGATGGAGACAGACACAGAGATAGCCCCATCTGTTTCTATCAGTCTATCTATTAATCGATATGACAGAGACTTGTATCCAAACTATTATATATAAAGAATCCTGGGCCAAGCTCAGGATTCTCATGCCTGTAGTCTCAGTAATTTGGGAGGCTGATATGCGCAAGTCTCTTGAGGCCAGGAGTTCACTACCAGCTTGGGCAACATGGTGAAACCCTGTCTCTACAAAAAATTACAAAAAAACAAAGTAGCTGGGCGTGGTGGCATGTGCCTATAGTCCCAGCTACTCAGGAGGCTGAGGTGGGCGGATCGCCTCAGCCCAGAAAATCGAGGTTGCAGTGAGCCCTGATCACACCACTCCACTCTATCCTGGGTGACTGAGACCCTGCCTCAAAAAAAAAAAAAAAAAATCCTTACAACTTCATAAAAAGAAGACAAACAAATTTTAAAATGGACAAAGATTCAAACACATACTTCACAAAACAACATTTAGGAAAAGCTAATGAGTACTCTGAAAAATGCTCAACACCATTGGTTACCAAGGAAATGCATATTAAAACCACAATGAGATGCCACTTTCCATCCCCCACAAAACAGCTATAGTTCCAGAGACAGGGACTACTTAAGTGAAATGGAGGCCAGGAGCAGTGTAATCCCAGCACTTTGGAAGGCCAAGGAAGGAGGATTGCTTGAGCCCAGAAGTTCAAGACCAGCCTATGCAGCAGAGAGAAACCTCATCTCTACAAAACATTAAAAAAAAAATTGCCAGGCATGGTAGCACATGCCTGTGGTCCTAGCTACTGGGGAGGGTGAGGTGGGAGGCTCACTTGAGCATGGGAGGTGGAGGCTGCGGTGAGCCAAGGTGGTGCCACTGCACTCCAGCCTGGGTAACAGACCGAGACCCTATCTAAAAGTAACAACAACAAAAATGAAACAAACAAATGCCTTGAAAAATACAACCTACCAAAAACAGACACAAGATGAAACAAAATTTTTTAAATGTTTTATCTACTAAAAAAAGTGAATTCGCTGGGTGTGGTGGCTCACGCCTGTAATCCCAGCACTTTGGGAGCCCAAGGCGGGTGGATCATGAGGTCAGGAGTTCGAGACCAGCCTGGTCAAAATGGTGAAATCCCATCTCTACTAAAAACACAAAAATTAGCTGGGCATGGTGGCGCGCATCTGTAATCCCAGCTACTTAGGAGGCTGAGGTAGGAGAATCACTTGAACCTGGGAGGCAGAGGTTGTGGTGAGCTGATACCACACCATTGCACTCCAGCCTGGGCAACAAGAGTGAGACTCCGTTCTCAAACAAACAAACAAACAAACAAGAACGTGAATTCATAATTTTAAACCTTCACACCAAGAAATATCTAGGCCCAGATGGTTTCAGTGATGAATTGTATAAAAATTTAATGAAGCTGTAACTCCAATCTTACTCAAACTTTGCCAGGAAAATATTGGCAAACTGAATCTAGAAATATATAAATAGTAACATTCTTCAGACATTCCTCAAGGTAGCAGGAGAATATATATTTTTTAATGTAATAAAGCCTAAACCTATTTGACAGAAACCAACTACAATTAGCCCCAAATGACAAAATACTACTAATTAACTACTTTAATTAGAATCAATAATTAGTCAAAAGTCACTACTACTTTGATTAATACTTAATTAAGTCCTATAAATTTCAGCAGAACAGTAAAATTATATAATCTGAGCAAACTGGAAAAAATGAATAAAATAGTTTTAAATGATATGGGTTTATGAATGGGTAACTACAGACTCAAATTTATTTTAAAAACCTACTAGATTTAGTAAGGGAATTAAGTAACACCTAGACTATTCTTGCAATAAGAACCTAGAAATGAAAAAAGTTTTTTCATTATAAAAAATAAAAACCTTTAAATTTCTCAAAATACTTAAATCAAGAAACAGCACAATAAAAAGCACAAGAAATAGCACAAGATACAAGAAAAAGCACAATAAATATTACTTGAAAATAACCAAAATTTTAGTGAATGGCATAAAATAAGATCTGTATGTTAAGATTTGGGCTTATTGTTCTCACTGTAAGAACAAATACATAATAAAAATATTGATTCTACCCAAAAGTAATATGTAAATGTAGACATTTTCAATTGGAATGCCAACAAAATATTTTTGGAAAGTATATAAAACCACGTTCAAATTTAGTGGCTTAATAAAAAGCTTAAAAATTACAAAAAATAAAACTGAGATAGTGGTTTGACCCAGCAGATAAATGTCTACACCACAAAGCCAGTAAATATACAGTAATTTTTAAAAACTTCTTCAGATAAATATACAAATAATAAAAATCAATATGGCACCAATATAAAAATATTAATAGAATGTAATAGAAATTCCAAAACTAGATCCCAATATACATAGAACTTAAATATAACTCAGTGTTGCTAATTCAGTTCAGTGATGAAAAGATTAACTATTTTGATGAAAAGACAAACTGTATATATGGTGGTACAATAGGCCACCCATCTAAGGAATAAAAGTGGACCCCAACCTTGCCCTACATCCAAATTAAATAAAACTTAAATGCTAAAATGTAAAATAAAGAGCTTGCATGATAATCCTTTGCAGAAGGGGTACCCAAACCCCTGGCTACAGACCAATACCAGTCCATGGCCAGTTAGAAACTGGGCATAGCAGGAGGTCAGTATCCCACAAGCCAGCAGAGCTTCATCTGTATTTACAGCCACTCTCCATCACTTGCATTACCACCTGAGCTCAACCTCCTGTCAGATCAGCAGTAGCATTAGATTTTCATAGAAGCACAAACCCTATTGTGAACTATGCATGTGAGGGATCTAGGTTGCCTGCTCATTATGAGAATCTAATGCCTGATGATCTGTCACTATCTCCCATCACTCCCAGATGGGACCATCTAGTTGCAGAAAAACAAGACTAGGGCTCCCGCTGATTCTACACTATAATGTGCTGTATAATTATTTCATATATTACAATGTAATAATGATAGAAATGAAGTGCACAATAAATGTAATGCACTTGAATCATCTCAAAACCATCCTCCCTCTCTCTCTGATGCCTGGATCCATGGAAAAATTGTCTTCCACAAAAGTGGTCCCTGGTGCCAAAAAGGTTGGGGACTGCTGCTTTACAGAGTAAATTATAAAATTTTATTTAAAGACATTGAAAATTTAAACAAATGCAAAGACGTACCAAGTTCATGGATAGAAAGACATAATATGATAAACATGCCACTTCTCTCTCAGTTGTTCTACACATTCATGATAAATCAATTAAAATTCCCAAGAAATTTTTGTTATTTGATTTTGTTCTGTCAGAAACTTCCCAAGATGTTTCTAATGTAAATAGAGGCAAGACTAGGCAAAACATTCCTGAACATAAATTTTCAGGATGTGTCCCATCAGATCATTAAGACTTATTATACAGCTTAATTCATTAGAACACCTTGGTACTAACACAGAAATAAACAGATAAACAACAGTCCAAGAAAACATTAACTGAAAATGTGGGGAAATGCCTACAGACGTATGTTATACAGTAGCTTTGCAGCTTACTGGAGAAAGGAGGTAGTATTTGACAGATGCTGGTGATTAATTTGTTAGCCTTATAAAAGTAAGTAAATTAGTTCCCTACCCCACACCATATAAAAAATTAGTGTAGGGTAATTCAAAAGGTACATGTGAAAGGCAAAATCAATAAAGATTTTAGGAAACAGTATACAGTCATCACTCCATATCCACTGGGCACTGGTTATAGGACACCCCCCTCCCACAACCATGCTCAAAACCCACAGATGTTCAAGTTCCTTATATAAAACAGAATTGTATTTGCATATATTCTATACACATTCCCCCAAATATTTTAAGTCATCTCTAGATTACTTATAGAACTTAATATAGGTGTGTATATAATCTATGCACATCTTTCCATATACTTTAAGTCATCTCTAGATTACTCATAGAATTTAACATTACGGGCTTACTCCTGTAATCCCAGCACTTTGGGAGGCCGAGGTGGGTGGACCACCTGAGGTCAGGAGTTTGAGACCAGTCTGGCCAACAAGATGAAATCCCATCTCTACTAAAAATACAAAAATTAGCTGAGTGTGGTGGTGGGTACTCAGGAGGCTGAGGCAGGAGAATTGCTTGAACTCAGGTGGCAGAGGTTGTAGTGAGTCGAGATTGCACTCCAGCTTGGGTGACAAGAGTGAAACACCATCTCAAAAAAAAAAAAAAAGAACTTAATATAATGTGAATACTATGTAAATAGTTGCCATATTATATTGTTTAGGGAATAATGACAAGAAAAAGAAGTCTGTGTATCTTCAGAACAAATGTAATTATCAAATTTTTTTTCCAAATATTTTTGATCCATGGTTGGTTGAATCTGCAGATGCGGAACCCATGGATACAGAGGGCCAACTGTAATTGCTCTTCCTGATCTCAGCCCAGGAAAATTTTTCCTAAATAAAATGGGGGGCAAAATGTAAACCATAAAGGAAAAGACTGATACATTTATTATCTATCTATATTAAAATCGATTAACTTCTGCATATATAAAGATTTTATGAAGACATAAAGACATGAATGAGAAGTTATTTGCACCATCTATAACTGGTAAGTGATTGTTCTGAACATGTAGAGAACACCTACAGTTTAATAAGAAAAAAACTAATAGCAAGTGGGTAATAAGATTTAATGTAACAGGCATTTCACAAAAGAAAAATTTTAAATAGCCAATAAACACGAAAAATGTTCAACTTATTATTAATAAGGAAATACAAATTAAAGACAAAATTAAGTTCACATTATCTCCTCCACACTGACAAAGATTAAAAGTCTGATAAATCAAGTATTGGCCAGATGTGAGGTGACCACAACTTTAATAACCAGTAACAGAAATGTAAATGGATGAAATGACATTCTTTCCTTAGTATCAGTGGGGCTTTGGTTCTAAGACATTCCCTCACCCCACAGATACCAAAACCCGAGCATATTCAAGGCCTACAGTTGGCATGAGACTGATAAAAAAAAAAGTCAGCCCTCTGTATAAGCAGGTTTCACATCCCTCATATTTTTTTTTTGAGACAGATATAAAATGGCCCATTTATAAAAACATACATTAAATAATTTTTAATGTACCATTGTTCATTGTGGCAAAAAAAATTAAACAACACAAATGCCTAAAAACAAAGGAGAAAATGTCGAAATCACAGAATAGAAAGCTGTTCCAATTGAGGTGAAGAGGTTTTATAAAGTACTCAAGAGAGAGAAGTGAGGTGAAAAAAAGTAGGTATATAATCCCATTTTTGTTAAAAAAAAAAAAAAAAAAAAAAAAAAAAACCTCAAAATCCTGACATACATATATTCGTATCTGTTTATGTATATAATGATTTTATGAGCACGGAAAAAACCATAGAAGGCTACCTACAAAGCTGTTGACATGGGTTATAAGAAGGAATAGGCACAATGATATGGGAAGGTAATGCCAAGCCAACAGAAAAGCCAAAAAGTTACTCTTAAAAAATCATATATGGGCCAGGCACGGTGGCTCACGCTTGTAATCCTAGCACTTTGGGAGGCCAAGGTGGGCAGGTCAACTTGAGATCAGGAGTTTGAGACCAGCTTGGCCAACGTAGTGAAATCCCATCTCTATTAAATGACAAAAAATTAGCCGGGTGTGGTGGCGGGCCTGTAGTCCCAGCTACTCGGGAGGCTGGGGCACAGGAATTGCTTGAGCCCAGGAGGTGGAAGCTACAGTGAGCTCAGATTGCACCATTACACTCCAACCTGGGCAATAGAGCAAGACTCTGGTCTCAACAACAACAAAAAACATCATGTACAATCAGATTCATGCAATTTACATATATGTATTACTGGAAATAATGCCATGAAGATCCAAATACAGACCTATAGGATAAAAAAATTTTTTAAGCTATTTTATGGCTTATAATATTTTATAACAGGGTATTTTATATGCTGTGACAGCAGAATTTATTTTATAAAAATGGCTGCAACAGTATCTTCCATCCATGTGCTTTTCTATAATGTGACCTTCACCCTCCCTCCTCCTCTTAAGATGTGGGGTCTATAGCTTCTGAATCTGGGCAGAAGTTAAATTACAGTACAGCAGGTCCTCTAGTAACGTTTCATTCAACGTCATTTCACTGTAGCCCTGATGATAGAAACAAAAGCTGGGTGCTGTGGCTCACACCTATAATCCCAAAACTTTGAGAGGCCGAGATGGGTGGATCACTTGAGGTCAAGAGTTCGAGAACAGCCTAGCCAATACAGTAAAACCCTATCTCTACCAAAAATACAAAAAACTAGCTAGGCGTGATGATATGCTCCTGTAGTCCCAGTGACTCAGGAGACTGATGCAGGAGAAATCGATTGAAGTGTGAGGCAGAGGTTGCAGTGAGCCTAGATCCTGCCACTGCACCCATGCCTGGGTGACAGAGCAAAGCTCCATCTCAAAAAAAGACAGAAAAAAAATAAGACTCCCAGCCAGGGCTATTGTTTATGTGTAGTTTTGTATATTCTCTACATGTCTACATGAGTTTTCTCCAGGTGTTCCAGATTCCTCCCACATCCCAAAGATGTGCACATTAGGTTAATTAACGTGTCTAAATTGTCCCAGTATGCGTGAGCATAAGGGTGTGTATGTGAATGCACGCTGCGATGGGATGGCCTCCTGTCCAGGACTGGTTCCTGCCTTGTGCCCTGAGGCTGCCAGAATAGGCTTTGGCTACCCATGACCCTAAACTGGAATAAGGGGATTGGAAAATGAATGAATGAATACAAATTATGAAACAAAAATTCATAAAATATATAATCAGCACAGAAATGTACAATAAATGATGCACTCAGTGAGCCCATCATGTTTATTATTGTTTGTTTCTGAACTAGTAGGAGGTGGTAGGAGGTGTTCTTTACAATGTTTGCTTTGCAAACATTTGTTCCTTAAGTTAACCAACCATTACTACAAGCACCGTCACGTGCTGATTCACCAATTGGGTAAATCATTATTTTATTTGTTTCCATTAATCTTTCTTTTACATATATATAGCTCACATTTATTTGAATGTTTAACAATAGAAATGTTTTAGATCTTTTTTAGAAGTTTAATAGTGTTTTTGTGACTAGAAATATGCCATAGGAACTCTTATTTATATCAATTTAAGCTTATAGCAAAATTGGTTTCATTACATGTCATTTCACCTAAAGTCACAATTTCCAAGAACCTATCAACAAGTTAGTGAGGACTTATTATACAGCCATACGATAAAACACTGAGTAGCAACAGAAAAGGGTGCAACAGGTCAAATCCACTGACACAGAAAGATGTCTATGCAGTTGAATGAAAAAAGCAAGAACAGTATCCATGATTCCTATATACATATAGAAATCTCCATATACCATGTATAGATATATACACTGATAGAAAAAAGTCTGGAAAGATATATATATATATATATATATGTTAAACTTTAAAAACTGGTTATCTTTGGAGAATGGTAATGACAAACGCTTTTACTTTCCATTTTATTCATTTGTGTATTGTAAAATTGAAAAACTGAATGTATTACTTTTATAATCATAAAAAAAACGAATTATTTCTAAAAGTCCTATAACACAAAAAGAATTTTAAAAGAAAATAAAAGATCTTAACAAAGTAGAAATCTTTAATAATGGTAAGTTAAGTATAATCTTCCATACTGACAGAAAGTATGGCTATATTTCAATATAATAACTATAAGAATAAAATATGTATTGAAAAATGAAGAGTAAGATTCTTACAATTCAGATTAACCTGCTAAAAGAATAGTATGTGATGAGATCTAGGCTAAATCAGATTAAACCATCACATAAATGAGCCCTAACTAACCACAATGGTTAAATACCATATCTAGACTAACATTCATTTTCTATCTAAAGACATGATTGTTTTTTCTCGAATGGTACTTACAGTTCTCTACAATTTCATCAAAAACTGCACCACTTTTCTGTTCAAACTGGAAAAGCAAAAAAGGAGAGAGAAAAGTAACATTACCATCATATCTTCTATCATATATACTTTTGATATCTCTCCCTACTTCCCAAGGAGCTGTAATTTTCAACCCAAATTACCTAAGTGCACAATATAAATAAAAACGCTGCCAAAAAGAGTAAATAAAATTTAGGATGAACAAAAGCAGTTATCAGGCCAAAGTCCCAAACCAAAAACTAGGAGATAAATCACATCCTCTCTATAAATAATTACTTATTTTTTTAATCATTCATGTCACAAAAAAGAGATGATCATACATATTTGTAATAACAATAAACACAGCTAACACTTCATAAGAACTTATTAACACTGAGAACTGACTATGTAAAAACTTCCTATCAAAACTGAACAGAACAATTAACAGCTTTTGCTCGTAGGCTAGAGCCAGAAACATGCTGCTCTTAAATTCAAAGTGAGGCCTGTTACAGGGATGGTTCCTACTGAGTACGTTAGTGCCTAACACAGAAGTAGAGCCATGTCAGAGATGATTTCAGATCTTTAAAACAGGCACACGGGGAAAGAAAGCAAAGCACCAGTAACTCCACCAAAGAACTAAGAGAAAATGGCACACTTCACTTTGAGTCTTTGAAGGCCTCCTTACTTCGGCAACTTAGTATTCCAGGTTCCTGCTTCCCTGCTTCTTACTCAACAATGAGACAAAACCACAAGAAATAATGCTTCTTGATAAACCCTGCCTACTACAATAACCCAGAATCAGCCACCCTATTCAAGGGAGAGACTTTTAAGGAAAAGAGAACTACCTAGCTACCTACGTAACCGTAGAGGAAACATAACAGCCAGCTATAGTAGTCAGCAGTATCTGATATTCATAAATATGAACAGAAAATAAAGGATCCCAGGTTTCTAAAAGAAAACTGTTGAAAGACAAAGTTCAAGGTAAACAAACACAACCACCACTCCAGAAGGAAACAAATAACTTATAAAAAAGCAACTTCTAAAAAGTATTTTAAGAGAAATATGAGAGGTTACAGGTGTAAACAAACAAGCAAAAAAGTAAGCACAGGAGGGCACTGAGGAGACAGAAAATACCTGAAAACAAGAAAATGACTGCCAAAATGAAAATGTTATTGGGCAGGCTAATCACAAAATTCTTTATCAATTTCTAAATGAATAAATGAAACAAAAAGACAAAAAGTTGGAAAAGATAATTTATGTGACACGAAGGATTAAAGCACCAGGTCTAACAGCAATATCAAATGTACCCCCAAAGAAGAGAATAGTAGTGAAGGGGAATAACAGAAGAAAATTTTCCTGAAGATATAAATACCATATCTGAGATTGAACAGATACCAAATACCAAAGAAATAATGAAAAAGATACATCCTGGTAAAATATCAGAATTTCAAAAGAAAACAAAAGGAGGAATTTTTTTTAATGATAGTGCAGGTAATTTATAAACACATTCAACTTGAAATTCAACTACGTAAACACTGGAAAGGAAAGCAAACAAATAGTGAAGTCTACTCCAGCTACCATTCCAGTCAATGAGCTATGCTCTAGAATGAAAGGGAAATGGGAAATGAAAAATGTCACTCTGTAAGCCAAAGAATGAAAGCATATGCCTACACCGAGAGGAATCCCATTGTTTAAAAACACGGTTTGTTTTTGTACAATACTGTTCCTAGACACTTTCCCCGACGCTCAACCAAAGAAATGACAGTCTTACACATGCTTCACGAAAAAAAAAATGACAGTGATGACATAGTACTAAGAGTTGGTATGTCTATACTTCATGGGTGACTTAAGGGATTTTCTAAGGGACTATGTATCATTTTACCTTAGGAGCTGATAAAACCTAACTCCTAACTAAAACAAGACTGTTCTATAAGAAACAAGAAACAGATGGATTTAACATCTCTTCTGAAAGCTAGAATACAAAAGATCAATGATTTCTACATTTTAAAAAGGAAAAAATATTTGTAATTTAGACCACTCACATTTTCATGTAAAAAACATTTAACAAAATGAAATATAGTAGTTAAAATTATACTGAATAAAAGAAATAGTAACAACTGACTAAATTGTTCAGAAAAATGAAGGGGCTGGGCTCAGTGGCTCATGCCTGTAATCCCATCACTTTGGGAGGCCGAAGCAGGAGGATCCCTTGAGCTCAGGAGTTTGAGACCAGCCTGGGCAACATGATGAGACCCTGACTCTACGAAACACAGCCAAGCATAGTAGTGTGCACCCAAGGTCCCAGCTACTTGGGAGGCTGAGGTGGGAGGGCCACCTGAGCCAGGAGGTCAAGCGTACAGTAGGCCAAGATCATGCCACTGCACTCTAGCATAGGTGACAGAGCAAGACCCTGTCTCAAGGGGGGAAAAAAACACCAAAAAAAGAAACAAAACAAAAAAGAAAAACTGAAGGGTCCTAGATAGGAAGAATATCAGGCACTGAAATTTCAGAAGATACTCTTTCAAATGGCAAAAATTTCTGGATTAAATTTCCTACTCTATGGGTTCAAAACCGAACTCTTGTTTTCCTCTCTTCTCCCTCTTTCTCTTAAAAAACAAAAACCGAGAGAGATCCAAGATGGCCGATTAGCAACAGCTCAGGATTGTAGCTCCCAGTGAAAGCGCAGAGAACAAGTAGATGCCGCACTTTCTGACGAATTTTTGTTGCCCACAGACCGGGAGATTCCCGGCAGAGGAGCCACACGGGTCGCCTGCGCGACTCTTTTGGCCGGCACGGCTATTTTGCCGGTGCCCCAGCGCGGCGCTTCCCGGTGCGCAGTATACGGACGGACGGGCTCGGCTGGTCCCATCCCCACAAGGAAAGCAGCAATTGGAAGCGCTGAGGACTGAGAGTTTCACAGCAAGCACAGCAAACCCGGGAAGGTCCGGCTCTGTGGCGAAGGGGCATCCGACAAAGGAAAACTAAGAAACAGAAAAACTTCATCACCGGGCGGAGAGAGATCCAAGATGGCCGCGTAGCAGCAGCTCAGGATTGTAGCTCCCAGTGAAAGCGCAGAGAGTGAGTGGATTCCGCAAATGCAGACGAATTTTTGATGCCCACAAACTGGGAGATTCCCAGCGAAGGAGCCACACGGGTCGCCAGCGCGACTCTTTTGGCCAGCGCGGATGTTCTGCTGGGGCCCCGGCGCAGCGCTTCTCGGTGCGGAGTATACGGGACTGGCTGCCCTTTTAGTCGGGCTCGGCTGGTCCCATCCCCACAAGGAGAAGAGCAATTGGAAGTGCTGAGGACTGAGAGCAAGCACAGCTGAACCCAGGAAGCACAGCAAGCACAACTGAACCCAGGAAGGCCCAGCTCTGTGGGGAAGGGGCGCCCCCCGAAGGAAAACTAAGAAACAGAAAAAACTTCATCACCAACAAGCCGGA